>CAMOHE010043887.1:58244-94943 GCA_946598075.1 Artocarpus hirsutus | reverse complement strand
TAATTTACGCAAGTTCTTTTAAGATTGAATAACTTTCTAAATGTAGTCCTACTGAGCCTTTCGCTCACATTTTACCTATTTTAAAATCTTAACCCTAGGTGGATATCAGCATAGGTTTGGAGAAGAGTCCGCCGACCGGACCTACGATCAGTAGAAGTATTTTGGTAGGTCAATTTATCATTCAAGGCATGTAAGACTTAAACTTTTCTTTTATTCTGGACTGTGGTTGTATCATAATATTGTCAGTACTATATGTGTGTGCACAATATGTGGGCTAGTGGGACTCATACGCGTTCCACCCCATAATCAATTATTTTAATGTTATTTCTAATTGTTTAATTATCATGGTAATTCATTTATTTCTTTAACTTATTTATTCAAACGATTTTAAAATTATCACCTTTTTATTTATAAATTTCATTTTAAAACCCTGATTTTAACCAAATCTTTACTTAATTAACTTAATTGGACCACCACGTCACCTCCCGTACTCCGGGGCGTGACAGGTACATATTTTAAAAATTTGAACAACTAGTTTCTTAAACTCTCATTTTATTTGCACTTGGTTCCTTATTTTAAGGATTTTGATAATTAAGTCCCTAAACTCCTGTAAGTTTGTTGCGTTTGATTTTTTTTTTTTTTTATCTTCTCTCAAATTATGATGATAACTCAGTTATGAAGAGGCCATTCATGATTTATTAAGATTGTGTTTGATAAAGGACACAAAACAATATATAGAGAAATAGGTAAATAATTTAGGTAATGGTATGGAGATTTAAAAGAGAATATTGTATGAAGATTAAAAGGACAATATTCTCTTAGTCATTTTCAATACGAGCGGACGAAAAGGTAAAAAAAAAAAATATTTTATCTCATTTGTCCAAGTTTAGAGTGATCATAGTTACTAAAATCTTTATTCAAAAAATTAATTAGAATCTCATGCATTAAGACCTTTAATCTCTCACAAAATCTATTTTTCTACTAGAACATTCTACAAAATAATTATAAATCCAAAATAAATTACATTCGACACTTCTGCGTTTAGTTTTATGTTTCTTTTTTTTTTTTAAGGAGTTTTATATGATCTTATACTGATCACTTAAAATTTAAAAATAACAAAATAAATATTTAAAAAGGGTAAAATATTAAATCATATTAATATTCCACCAATATTAGTCATGAGTAAGCAATTCAAATTTTTACAAGAGAAAATATTGAAGTAAAGTTGCTTTGAACCGAAACATTTTGGTTTGAACCGGTTTTTTCAAACACGCTTTTGATTTTTGGTAAGAGATTTTAGGGGCCATATTGTCTAGATTTTTAAAATAAGGATCCAAATGCCGAGAAAATTATAATTTAGGAATTTAGTTGTCTAGCTTTTTAAAATGCGGACCCCAAATGTCAAAGAACAAAAATGTTAAGAACCATATGAAAACAAAATAAAACATTGTGTATTATTTTTTGATAAGAATATGAGATGACTTATATCATAATCTATGTCCCAGCTAAGTGGCACCTGCGTTCTTATACCAAATTTTGCACTCAAAATTTTTTAATAAAAGAAATAAAAAATGACAAAATGTTTCAACAAATCAAAAAATAAACAAAAACAAAAAGACAAGTCTCAAACAAGAGATGTAAAATCCAGTGGTAAAATAAGCATAAATCATAACTGCAAGATCTACTCCTAAGAGATGGGAATCAAAGGATGTCTTACTAAAACCTTATTCCTAAAAAAATATAGGGAGAAACTCGAATAAGGATAAAAAAGAGTGCATGATCACTCCTAATATTTGAACAGAAAAGAAGGAAAACTCATCATATCCCAAGCAAGAAATGTTTGAACAAGATTTTGTGCCGATCGAGCTCCACCATTGATGACTAAACGCATATTTGATGAACTACAATAGAAGCAAATTAAACTTATCTGCAACTTGTTTACCCTTTTAATAAATATGCAAAACTATAAAAGTAACTTTTTTTAAAAAATAAGAAATAGCCATAGTATGAAAATTTGAGACGCTAAAGAATGAGCATTTGTATCAACATTTTAATAAGCCTTATTCGAACACTTTTATTGTTTATTAGAAAATTTAATCATTATCTTTGTCGTATTAACTACTTTTATAAATGTACCGGACACTAATCCAAAAGGCCGTAGTCTTAATTATTTACCTTCTCCTACTTATAAGGGGAAAAAAAAAACCTAACGGAAAGAAGCTAAAAATAAATAAGTCTTACATCTTGTAAAATAGTTTATTTATTTGTTTATTTATTTTCTGCGTTGTAAAAAGATACATCTACTAGCATTATTTTGTAAATAGTACAAATAATACAAGTTCTTTTCTTTTTTTTTTTAATATAAATAATTTATAGCTGAAACTATATGGGTGAGAGGCTCGAATAGGAACCTGAAAAAGAGACTCCTTTAAGCACGGGTCTCAAGGAAACACATATGCAATTTGTGTTAATTATCGTTAGACCTTTAATAATTCTATCATAGTCTCATGCTCTTTTAACACATGCCGAACTCCTATTTGGCTCAACTTTTGATTTCTCTCTCTATAGGTTTTTTTTTCTCCCATCAAATCAAACATTATCATGTACTTGCCATTCCGATGGGATAAATGACTTTATGAAAAAAAAAAAAAAAAAAAAGGCCAATGGCCTCCTTTTTTTAACATCAAAAAATCAAGTTTTTTGTGTAAAAAAATTTAGATTTTTTCATCCTATTAAGGTTTTTTTTTTTGCTCTAAATTATTTTCCTCATCTTGTTGAGATTTTTTTTAAAAAAAAATTGAAGCAGTTTCTATCTAAAAAAAGCTTAATTTTTATATAAAAAAAAGAAACCATTTACTCAATTAAAATTTTTTGGTGACTTTTTTTTTTAATTTTTCCCATTTGTAGATATACATGTTTTGATATAGAAGAAAAAATAGTTGCTTTTTGTATACATTACTTGTTTTCTCCCTTTTACTCATAATAAAAAACAAGAAAAAAAGCAATTTCCTTCCTCATTTTTTTTACGTGGAATTATATAGGCCATAGCTTTGTCGTGGACAAAGGCCATAACTGTGTTAAATATGAACCAGGACATACTTTTCATTTTGCAAAAGCAAAACTTTATGGCTTATATGCTACGTAAACGCCAATTCTTTAACGCATCTCTAATACAATGCTACTTTAATAACAGAATTTAGAGTTGTTATACCATTTTAAATTGATAATTTTAAACCTATATAATTTAAACAATGATATTGAGTTGTCATTTAGAATAAGTCTAAACATGAAATAAAATATCACACATAAAAAAACTAGTGTTTAGAAATATCAATTTAAACTACGATTTAGGAATGAAACAAGAATGAGAAGGGTTTTTATTTTAGAGAATAGTTCAAAATATTTATAATTTAAAGGAGGCCAAAGTCCTCAAACTGCCACCCGCTTGCTTAGGTGTGTTGGTGGGGGCCGGTTGCTAACCTGCCAATGGAGGGCGGGGCGGGGCAGGCGGTGACGGGTGCGGAGCAACGTGTGGGACCTCTGCTCTTTAACGTGAGGCTCGTGTACTTCAGTATGAGGGAGCTCCCCTCACCAGCTGAAAGCCTCGTCGTTGGTCTATGCGTGGGAGCTCCCGTCATTGGCGCCAACCTGAAGCCAAATTTGCATGAGGTAGTACCACGTGAGTGTGGTGGTCTGTTGTTTTTTGCTATGCCCTTGGGTGGTTGTTCGTTCCAATGCTAAGTTACTTTTATTAATAATACGGCTCTAGATGAAACACGCCATTTTAATAGACGGCAAAATGATATTTTTAGTGTTGCAATTAGAAGTCTTATTTTACTTTGAGTACAAAATACGCAAAATGAAAAATAAACAAGAACACATAAAAATTTATAGTGGTTTATTCTTTATGTGAAAGCTACGATCATTTTCAGTCGCTACAAAATAATTTACTCTGATGATAAAAAAGTTTACAAGAGAAAAATTACACACACTCTGTAGATTTTTCTAGCCTCTCGCTCACTCTATTTTTTTGAATTACACAAATAAGCCCTGCTACCAAATCCTCTTTATATCTTTGCAAGAAAGAGAAACAAACAACCTCAAAAAAGGATCTCCCCGTGTTTAGCCAGGGCACATCACGGTCATATACCTTAATTGGCGCTAACCCTTGCGTTTTTACTTCGCTATGAATTTTTGGCTTACCATTCTCGCGGCCGTGCCCTTAAATATTGCCACACAGCGCGAGCTGTCTGTTTAGAGTGAAATTCATCAGGGCGTAAAATTCGTAAGGTGATAATCGTCAATACAAATTTCTTGAGAAGTGTAACAATGAAATAAAAAATTAAAATTAAAGTGAGCAATGAGGGTGTGGTTTTAAGGAATAAGTGTGAATTATAATAAATATAAAAGTAGAATAATAAATTACATAATTCTCACTTTTATAAAATTTAAACTCACGATAAGGATAAGTTTCAAATAGTTGTGAGGGCTCACAATTGAAAATTGAAGATTAGTAAAAATATATGGGATCGCCCCACTATAAAGTACACACATTATTATACATCGCAAGGCCCATTTCTAGACATAATAATTTTAATCATGAATCATAACTTATGTTGATGTTTTGAGAAAATTCTCAATATAGGCTGGACTATCTGTCCAAATAGATAAATAAATAAATAAACATACGTAGGCTGGAATAGTTGGATATGTTGTGGAAGAGATTGGCAGTATGATGAAGGACGAGATGATTAGCTACAAGAGGACATGAATCAGAAACATGAATAAATTGCAAGAAAATCGACAATTTGGCTGAAAAGTTTGATGCTCTTTTGACTGTTCTTCATGCGAGTATTATACATCAGAAACTTTTGTGGGTCCAGTTGATGTATCAAAAACTGTCGATCCTGCAAGGGATGGGCAATAATGTCACTTACTTTTACCCTCGGAGGGGCAAAGAAAAAGAAAAATTAATATATTACAGCCATGTTTCTGGCAATCATGATTAAGGCTATAAAAATAGTTATTAAATAAAATAAAGCTCTTATATGTCATATTAAAAATAAAAAATTACTATAGTATAAAATTCTTACATACTTCAGTGTTATATTAACCATAGTCAACCATTGCTATAGTAAATCTATTGGATTTGACTTTCCTATTTATGTTGATATCAGTGCTTATTTTAGTAACAAATATACAGATCTAATTTTGGAAACGATTCTTAATGGATAGACATAATTAATTATTCATAATACTCCTCCTTACATATCTACCATTTATAATGCCTAATTAAAAACCTTAGCTAGGAAAAACTCATTGAGATAAAAACCATAGCAAAGAAAAAAAAAGTACACGTTCTTGTAATGATGCTCTATATTGTCTCGTTAAAAACCTTATCAGGAAAACTCTGTAGAACAAAACCATAGCAAGAGAAAAAAAGTACAGCTGGTATAGACTTCCCCTCAAGTTAACATTAGTTTTTTTTTTTTTATAAATCTCTCATATGACGCATCCCGATATTAAGCACATGTCGTCTAAAAGTTGATGTGAGAAGTGTATTGATAAAAAAATCTACAGCATTGCCACTTAAGCGAGTGTATTGAATATCAATGTCTTTATTCTTTTCAAGCTCTTGGTTAAATGAAAAGAATTTTGGATGTATGTGTTTCGTTCTATCACTTTTGATGTATCCTTTCTTTATTTAAATGACACATGAGTTGTTGTCTTCAAACAATATTGTTGGATCCTTATTGAATATTAATCCACAAATGGCTTGGATATGTCTAGATTCAGGTGTGAGAATGATAGGTCCAAAAACTTTAGCTTATTAAGCGAATTTAACTCAACCTATACAGTGTCTTTCTATTCAGCCTAAGCATGACAATTTTTACACTCAGTAATGTATCCTAGTTCAGGATCCTCACTTTCATTGACGCATGCCACTGAGTAAGAAAATATTTCATCTGCATCCTCTATTTTATTCCAATTCCACAATCCTCATGTATTTGCGTAATCAGTAGAGATCTCATGATTTTCTAAACCTTTCAGGTTTTGGTCAAATCGAGAGTCTTTTGATTTGTCTCATTTTGTGTCCCTTCCAGAATACATTTCTTCATATTAGGGTCATCATGTTTTTTAGCTCATTTCCTTTTTTGAGGATTTTTATCATTGAAATCGATTGGCCTACTACACTCCAAACGTGCCGTAGACTCATGGATGACTATATTTTTTATTTGTCCTTTTAGAACTTCAAAATTAGCAAGAGCATTAGCAGCAAGGTATATGTGATTTAGTCACTCATTTTGTATCTGTAAATGCATCTGGTATTTGATTTGTTATGTTTTGTAAGTGCATAAACTTTTGCACTCTTAACTTACATTGTTTTGTGTAAGAATCAAGATGCAATAGAGATGATTCACACCATATAATTTTCTTTTCCAACTGTTTCTTATCTCCCCCTAATGTTAGGAAAATTGCCTCATTAAACTGACAATCAGCAAAACGTGCTATAAAAGCATCACAATTTGGGGCTCAAGATATATGATGATGGAAGATGATTCATACTCGACATATATTCCTAATCTTCTCTGGGGACCTATTTTTGTATATTGTGATGGAGCAATTGGCACATATACCGCACAACCAAAAATCCTTATATGAGAAATATTTGGTTCTTGATCAAATGCTTGTTGTAATGGGAGCATTTATGATAAGCACTTGGCCTGATGTGAATTAATGCCATAGCATGTAAGATTGCATGACCCTATATAAAAATAGGAAGCTTTGTACTAATTATTAAGGGGTTTAGTAGTAAACTAAAAGTGCTTAATTAGTAATTTAGCCAAACCATTTTATATATGTACATAAGCAAGAAGATACTCAATAATAATACCAAATAATATGCAATAATCATTAAAAGCTTAGGATGTAAATTCAACAGCATTATTAAGTCTAACTTTCTTGATTGTATAATCAAGAAATTGTGCTCTTGACCTGATTATTTGGGCAAGGAATCTCGCAAGTACCACATTACAAATTGATAATAAACAAATATGTGATCATTGGCTAGAGGCATCTATCAATACTATAAAATATCTGAATGGCCTACACGGTGAGTGAATAGGCCTATATATGTCACCTTAAATATGTTTAAGAAGCATAGGTGATTCACAATTAATTTTAATTGGTGATGGTTTCAAAATCAGCTTTATAAGAGAACAAGCTATACATGAAGTTTTATTTGTTTGAAGTAATTTTGAGCCCTTTAATGAATGTCCATGTGAGTTTCAATAGTTTTTTTGCACCATTGATGAACTAGGATGACCCAATTGGGCATGCCATAAATTTAATATATGAGGATCTTTCTTAACTACCACATGTGATTCAGTCACAGTTAAATATGTGTAATGCAGTCCTAAGGAAAGCTTTGGTAGTTTTTTTAATATGTGCTTCTTTCTAGAAATCTCATTAGTAATGTGCATATACTTTTTATTATCTTCAGTCCTAGACAGAGTATCATATCTCTGAAGGCATATATCATTAAAATTCAATAAATTTCTTTTAGATTTTGGTGAAAGCAAAGCATCATTTATGAAAAACTTTGTTTTGTTTGACAATATGAAGCTGGCTTTACCAGTTCCTTCAATCAAGTCTACAGGACCTGATACTGTATTTACAATTGTCTTTGTTGGTTTTAAATCTGAGAAGTACTTTATACTTTGAAGGATAGTATGCGTTGTACTACTATCTGGTATACAAATGTCCCCGACATTAATATTGAAATTTTCGTCTTCATTAATGCAATCCATGCCAAGCTTCACGTAAAATAGACAATTTAATAAAAATAAAGTTTTAAATGCATTATTTAAGGAAATTTTATTCAATGAAATAGAATACTAATACGTCCAAAAATCACAAGTAAAATATAACAAATAAAAACATAATTTTATATTTACTAATTAGTTGTCATCAAGATCCTTGTCAACAAAATCATCAATAAAATCTAAAGCATCAAGGTGTGTTGAATCATCTATATGATCTAAATGTTTAGTAAAATTTACTTCTTTTTCTTTTTGTATTAGGGATATTTTATAAAGCTTACATAGATACTTTGGTGTTCGACAAACTCGAGACCAATACTCTTTAGTACCACATCTATGGCATGAATTTTCAAGATGCTTGGAAGAATTTTCACGAACATTTTCCCTTTATCATGTCTTCTTTCATGATACTTCTTTTAGATTGTGTGGTTTTATGTAGGGTAAAAACTGCCTTGACCTCGTCCTTGACCATAGCCACGACCATGATCATGTCCATGTCCACGTCCACGGCCATGACCATGACCGTGATTATGTCCTCATCCAAAATTTTCAATACCTGCAACATTTGCTTCTAGACATGTTGCTAAACTTGTAGGACAATATTGATGATTTTTTATTAAAAGCTCATTATTTTTTTCTATTATCAAAAGAGAAGAAATTAGTTAAGAATATTTCTTAAAACCATACAACCAATATTATTGTTGTAAGGTTATATGGGATGCATGAAATGTGGAGCAAGTCTATTCCAACATTTCCTCATCAGTAATTTTTTCCCCCACAAAATTTCAATTGTAAAACTATCATGAAAATAGTAGAGTTGTAATTACTGACTTTTTGAAAGTCTTAGAATTGCAGAACATTCCATTCATTACGGGTTGTAAGAAGTATAGCTTCTTTTGATAATCGAATCTTTCTTTAAGATCCTTCCATAATGCACTTAGATATTTCACAGTGAGATATTCGCATTTTAAACCTTCATCAAGATGTCTATGAAAGAAAATCATCGTTTTCCCTTTATCTTATGGTATTGCCTTCTTTGATTGTCTTTAAGAGACCCATTGACTCAAGATGCATTTCCACATCAAGAATCCAAGGCATATAATTCTTTTCCGTAATATCCAATGCAATAAATTCAAGCTTTGTAAGATTTGACATGATGATAACTGTAAAAAATGTAAAAGCAATTAGAATCATGACTTTATTTATTCAAAGCATAAGTAGTACAAGCATTACATGTTATTAAAGTAAATAACAATCATTAAAAGAGGAATAACTATAAACATTATCACTACAGTAAAAAGTTAAAATTTGACTGGAGATAAATTGGAAACAAGAAGAATAATGATTTGAATAATAACAACAGTAATAAGAAATATTGTCATTATGTTAAACATTTTGTAAAAACTCTAACTATAATTAATTTCTTAAAAGGAGATAAGATATTGAGGATAATAAGAAGTGTTATGTAAGAGTTAAGAATTTACTAATTTATAGAACAAAAACTAGCTGTTATTTAGCCGTTTATTACCGGTAGAATAGTATAAAGATGATATTGCCCTTGATTGGTATTTAAAAAAAATACAAAACTGTATACGGTAACAGTAACATAAAAACGAATATATAAACAATAATCAACTATAAAATTCAAGATAAACAACAAAGAGTTAAGAAATATATACATACATATATATATATATATGTACAGGAATAATAATATAAACACGTCAATTTACTAGGTAAACCTTTCGAAGGATGTATATGTAGAATATGTATAATGGACATACTAATCTACTAGGTGAACCTTTCGAATATTGTATATACAGAATATGTATAACAGACATGTCAATCTACTAGATAGACCTTTGAAGGGTGTATATTCAGAATATGCTTGAAAAATAGCAAAAATAATTTTTGTAATCACACCACACTTATAATTAGGCAGCAGACTTGTAGAGATGGTATTATACAAATATAGAAATAAGTGAAAGAAATGATAGACTTTTGCCTTTGCTTACTAGAGGTAGAGACCTGAGTTAGAACTATGGCGTTCGTGCTAATAACGTGTTATAAAAACTAAGAACTATAAAGGCAAAGTAAGAGAATTTAGAAAGAAAAAGTATCTTAATTTCTTAATTTCATATATCTAAAAATGGGTAAGAGAATAAAAGTATTTATAGGGAAATTTTTGTGTACTATAGTGCTTGCTACAGTGGTCGTAATTGCTACAATAGCGTAAACTGTTGCAATAATCACGGTCAACCAGTGCTACAATAACTCCACTGGATTTGACTTTATTATTTACACTGATGTCAGCATTAACTTCAACAAGAGATATACATATTTAATCTTGGATACTGATTCTTAGTGGACAGACACAATTGACTACTCATAACAATTTCTAGTGAAAAAATGCATTGTTGTTAGGATTTGAAAAAATGCATTATTGCTAAGTCATTGTTTTTCAATTGTCAATAACTATCGGTCCCACATTTATTTTATTTTGATATGGTAAGGAAAAAGAAAAATCAAACTTAATTTTCACCCTTTTTTTAGGACTTGAAAAAATACATTGTTATTAGTGTTAATGATGTGCCATAGGCCAATTATGTAATGACCACATATTGACTTCGTTACATTTATATTTTATTAATAAAGGGGCATTTTCATTATTGTTTTTTATTCTAATTACATGAATAGTTAATTCTGCCTAAGGTCATCAAGTATGTGACTTGATAGTAAAACTCTTTAGTGAAAATTGAATTCTATTCTAAATTATCCCTAGTATGTCATTATTATTGGGATAATAATGAATGAAGACTAGTATGAAGTTTGACTGATGATTATGTTTTAGAAATCATGTGTATGAGATATTAAGTCAACTCATAGATACATATTTGAGAAATAATGTATTGGATTGACCCACTATAAGAATACTGCATGGATAATTGTCATAAGTGATTTTCATCACTATAGTATTATCCTAGTCCTTTGACCTGAAATCACCATGGTTTCCTACATAACAAGTTCTATATTTTGACATATTATCTTTAACAGGATGATGGAACGGATTGTTATTGGATATAGAATGAATCATGTGAGGAGGAAAGTGAGTGATTAAGAAAGAATTTGTCCCTTATTTATTATGAGAAAGATATCTATGGGCTCCTCGATAAGTTAGACTGAAGTAAAATGTATGGCCATACTCGAATGAATTGATAAAGGTTATCAATAGCAGTCTACTTAAGATCGAGAAATAATATGATTGAATAGTATGAGAAATAATATGATTGAATAGTATAAGGATGACATAAACCATGCCTTATATTCAATCAAGGTATCTAGTGACAAAAGGACTTTAATACTTTTGTGGATTAGGTTATGTCGAATTATTGTCATTCGCATAACTTAAGTAATCATAATGTCTTGCTAGAGGCCGCTTATGATTTGTGGGCCAGAAATAAAATTTCAAACCCACTACCAACGTTATGTGAACCTACAGAGTTGCACACTTAGAACAGACCAAAAACAAATTTTTGGTTTACTGTGTCTAGGTTCAATGAACCTGATAATATCCAGATTCGATGTACTAGATATGTCTAGGTTTATTGAATTTGACATTATCTAGATTCTCTAAATCATATTCGAATTACATACATTGTTTAAATTCTCTGAATCATATTTGAATTACAGTTTACCCTAGTTAAAATCTGACTCTATCTCGAAGTCAATAGATATATATATATATATATATGTTTTATGGTTTCTAGCCGAATTAAGAAAAAGAAGGCGTTCTCTTATTCTCAAAGGTAAGAACATTAAAAACCCTAAAATTAGAGAGAGTCATTTAACGTAAGGAGAGGATGCTAGCACACCAATTCGTTTGTTGAGAGAGTTTGTTCGTGTGGATACCTGCAGAGGACGTTGCTCTGAGTAACAACGTCTGAATCCGATCTCGAGTACAAAAAGCTCAAGTTAGGGTGTCACCGGAGTGAACCCGCTCTCTTCCTTCCAGAAATCTTGCCCATTTTGTGATCCTGGTAAGATTCAATAACTTTCTTATCAATCTAATCGAATTGCATGAATCCTGCGAGAGTTTTGTGGGAATTAATTTTAATTTTTTGCTATTTATTTGAATAACAAAATTCAACAAAACCCAACAATTAGGACTTGACAAAATGCATTATTGTTAGGTCATTGTTTTTCGGTCGTCGATAACTATCAGTTCTACATTCATTTTATTTTGATATAACTTTAACTCTAAAAAAAGGGCACTAATAATATAAGGCTTTATAGTACAAAATTCATTCATTAAAAATGAAAAACAAAAACTAAAGAAATTTATGTTGGATAGGAGGGTATCTCCCTATGTAACTTCTACAGTCATAGCTAAGTCACTACCATCGGTTGGTACATTTTTGGGGGGTTCTTCAAAGCTGTCTAATTCACTTTGATGGGGAAAAATGAAACTTCACTTTCAGTTCTCTAGCGGTGATTGATTAATCACTGAGAAAACAAATGCTTTGGAACAAAATCAATGCTTTGAATTGCACGAACAACTCAAGTATAATTAACTTGTTTGCATTATCATTCTCCACTCTTAAAAAAACAAAAAAAAAAAAAAGGAAAAAAAGGGTTAAAGACAGAATTAGAGTGTTCATCAAGCAAATATTAAATATCAGTCATGTATTGTAAGTCCGCCAATTGCTATGTTGGGTTGATGTTCACGCAGTTTAGGGCTTTTAAGAAAACAGTTAAAACTGGTTTGAAAACTAAAACATGTGAAAGCTTTACACTGTAGCGACCTTTTACTTTTTACTATAAGTATTGAAAGCGTTACACTGTTTGTTGGTTAGTTAATAATAGATAGAAATAACACTCGTCAGAAGTCCTAATGAAACCAAAAAATATAAGCCTGCCTGCCATCCACACCAGAATAAATTAAGTTTTGTGAAAACACCTGCTAATAGAGGAAGACCTCCTAAGGACAAGAGACAAGGACGAAGAGAGAGCCAAAAAGCCTAGAGACATTTTGCAGCATGGAGCAAAACAAAAAACACACAACAAAAAAGGCCATGGGGCTAGTGCAAAGTCAGTTTCACAAGGGATAAGTCCAACATAGTCGGTTCGCAACTTCGAGAATCACCGTATATTTGTTTGACGAGCCGGCTCCACGTTGAGGCCAAAAGAAAAAAAAGAAAAAAGAATAAAAAAACCCACTCAAATACAAAAAATACGTCGTATTCAGCCGAGTAGACCATTACCCACCCTGCATAATGTCCCCTTCACAACGATGCAAGAATTGGGTACTTGACCCACAAGTGAAGTGAGTAGAAAAATATGCTATCAAACTATGTAGCATGACAGCACAAGGCATGAGTTAGCACACCAATGTCAAACACGACAACTAACAAAAGATAGGACTCATCCTCTATCACTGTGTTGGGTTCAGCACCACTAATGCCTTATGCATGTTCTTGTAATCTAGAAAGTATAAGATAGGGAAGAACGCGGAAAATAAAAATCAAGCAAACAAAAACACTAACATTACATTGTATCCAACTAAAGTTATATCTCAAGTCTGGTGCAAATCTTGATGAATTATATATTTCTCAACTAACAAGGTTTCTAATACAAGCCCAATACAGCAACTACTTTTCACCCAGGACAAAAATCTGTCAACAAATGTGACTATCCGTGGCATTACTAGAATCCGTAGGAGCTTGGGGTATTTCTGTCCACAGATTCACGCATAAACGAGCTGCAAAAGAAAAAAGAAGAGAGTTAAAGATTTTATTATTTTTTTTTTTAAGGGAAGAGTTAAAGAATTAGAATTAACTATAGAACGTGAAAAAGGCAATTGGATGGCATTTTGAGTACCCATCAAGAAGCTGATTCAGACCGAGCTGCCCCTTGTCTTGGCCTTCGTTCGGGAGGAGGTCCATCTCGTCGTCTTTCATATCTTCTGCTCTCGTATTTTGGTTCTCTCCGTTTCTTGGGTTGATAAACAGGGTAGTTTCCAGGAATAATCTCTCCATTAATATATTTATCCCCTATAAACACCAATATCACAATTTGAGCAAATTATAAGAGCATTAACTGAATAGGTAAAGAACATCTTGCAGGTGTTTCAGCTAAGGCTGCTCAGAGAAAACCCCACCTCCATAATCCTTATTCTTAACATCTATGTACGAATCTGGCAACACCCAAAGAACCCCAGGCAGTCCTACATCAAGAAGAACGACAATTAATTTCACACGTAATCACCAAAGAAATTTAGAGGAACGTTAAATGGACTAGAAAATGAAACATACCTTTAAACTTTTCGGATGTTTCCTCGGATACAGTACATTGGAACCCAGTGTAGGTGGTGGTGCTAAAAGCATACATGTTCTTCTTTGCTTCTTCCATGCTGTTGACAAAGAAAAGCACATTTGATATGCAAAACGTGCTATAAAGTAAGCCTCAGCGGTGAAAAAAGTAACAACGAAAACAAATAAGTAAATATTTGCTCATTATATGCATTCAAAAGTGGTATGCTTTTTAAAGTCAAGGATATTAAGATAAACGTTCCAAAAGAAAACGGCAAAATAGCAGAATTAGTACCACAAAAAACTTGAGCAGAAATCAGAATATGTTAACTTCCAAGACTACTATTGTACTTAAGAGTCGAGTATCCTACTCCATAGCTTCTTTATGGAAAAAAAAAAAAAAACTTTCGAATACCAAAAATATCCGTCCCATATTTTGGGGATGCCCCATTTTGAAGCGTAGCAGCAGATAATGTAACACTGGATTGAAAACGAACTTAGGCTAACACATCCAACGTTTTCCACACCATCAAGTTAAACAAGCTTGTTCCGTCTAACCCCATTCCCATAGCCCTAATTCTCTATTCATAAGACAGGGCTCATAATCCTGCTAAGTTTCAACAATAACAGACCAATAGACAAAACTTATTGCTTCACTTAAATGCTCAAAATTTGAAAATGAAGATGCATATGAAACTTAACCATTGTTTGGCAATCACGGTTCCAATCGTTTTTGTTACAACATTTTCTCTCACAAAATTTAAACCAAAAAACTATTCCGACCATAACAAATGGTGCAAACGGCTCTCCCAAACAGACCATAACACGCGCTGAAAATTCCACTTTTCAGCCACTTAAGAAAACTTTCATTGTAAGAGTTGCAAGTTTCCAAAATAACGAGAATATATAGCCCTATACTAACTAAAAGAACATAAACTAAAAATTCTCACGCTTCAGTCAAAAACAACCGTCAAAATTGGAGCTTCCGAGAATATCACAATTCAGTAAATTCTTCAAGAAACCGCTTTCAACTTTGAAAACAAAAATTATAAATTCTTCCCCTAGTTCAAGTTTAAATACAATTGTCAAATGTCAACCTTGTATTTTCAGGGATTACAAGATATTACCTTTAGATTTCCAATGTTTCACCATTATAATCAAATTCTATATTTTGACTAATTATATAAACATTAATAAGTCAACAAAAAGGTGTTAAAAAGCATTAAAAATTACCTGATAATTCCTGAAAAATTTAAATTTAAGCATGAAATTTCAATAAACGAATATGAAAACGGGTTATAATTCTTACAAAGTTTGTTCCTTTTTCTTTTTTTTTTTCCGAGGAATCATTTTCCGAGAAAAGAAACAAACAAAAAGAAAAACCAACAAACAAAAAATTTCTTCTGATAAAAAAGAGTTAACCTTCCGAGCACAGTGGCGAGAGTGTTGAGGTAGGTCTCGATCATCTGCTCGCGAGTGGGAGCGGGGTCTTTGGGGAACTCCATGACGATGAGCCAGTGGTTGTAGTCACAGCCTGGTAGCATTATCGTCTCCCTCTGCTCATTGCTACTGCTCCTCTTCGCCGAGTACTCGCTATCGGTCGCCGCCGCCCTAACGGAGAGCCTCTGAAGAGCCGAGGCCGCCGAGCGAGACGAAGACCAGTTCGGAACAGAGACGAACCGGAGGAAGTTGAGGGGCGTGGAGAGAGAGGGGGGTCTTGGAGGTGATATTAGGGTGTTGGGAGTGAGGGAGAGGTTGGCAGCCATTGCCATGTTCGAGGGAGAGGGAAATGGGAATTGCAGTGTACAGAGAGATAAGGAGGATGACGATATTTTTGTCAATATGATGAAGAAATGAAAGAGTAACGGGATATTTATGCTTCTTTGGGCTAATCGTGGGTTGGGCTTTGGGCTTAGGCCCCTAAGAGAAGTGTTGCGTTCAAGGGATCGACCTTCGACTGTTGAAGTTTCTTAGGAAATTTTGATGCAGATTTGAGTGAGAGGAAGAGAAAGAGAAGCTGAACAAGAGAGTATATTTCTGAATTGTCTGTTTTCTTCTAATCTTGTTGTATTGATGATTAAGTTTAAATATACAAGCTTCACCTTATCAAAAAGCAACACGTGTACTGATCTTAACAGAATCTCTAACTAACCACAGAAGTAATCAACTGACTTACAACAAGTAACCGACTGGAAACTAACTAGCTCTAACTGTCATCTCAACAAATTGTCAATAACCTATCAGTTTACATATAGTGACCTGTTGTATACAATAACTCAACGTACTCCTTTTCTTTCAACATCCCCCTCAAACTTAAAGTACTAAAATTTAGAACTTTAAGTTTGTCTCTAAAGGAGTTGACAATCGAACTTGAAACTGCCTTAGTGAACACATCAGCTACTTGATCAATTGAGGGCACGTTGTTTACTTCAAGAAGTTTTTGTTGAAGCTTTTCTCGAACAAAGTACAAATCCAATTCAACATGTTTTGTGTGAGCACGTAGGATTGGATTAGTTGCAAGGTGTACTGTGCTCAAGTTATCACACCATATCACTGGCTTCTTGGAACTTGTTACTCCAAGTTTAGTTAGCAATCCTTGTGTCCCACTAATTTCTGCAACTAAGCTTGCGAGCCTTCTGTATTCTGTCACAGTAGATGTTCGTGACACGGTGTGTTGCTTCTTTGACTACCACGATATAAGGTTTGAACCAAAGAAAAGACAGTAGCCTGAGGTTGAATGCCTATCATCCAGATATGAGGCCCAATCAGCATCACGAAATCCCGCTAGATTTAGTGAGTGATTCTCACCCTTGGTGAGATGTAGACCAAAATCTGTGGTTCCTGCTAAGTACCTTAGTATGCGTTTTACAACATTCTAATGTGCCTCAAGAGGTTGCTGCATAAATTGGCAAACTTTATTAACAGAGTATGCCAATTCTGGTCTAGTGACTGTGATATACTGTAGAGGTCCCACAGAGGCGAGGATCTTGAACAAAGTCACTACCATATGCAATTAGCTTCTTTCCAGTTGTCATAGGAGTTGAAGTAGCTTTAGCAAACTGCATCTTGGTTTTGCACAACAAATCTTTGATGTACTTAGCCTGAGATAGATGTATTCCATCTTCAGTTTTCCTTTCTTTAATTCCTAAGAAGTAGTCTACTTTTCTAAGATCTTTAAGTGCAAACTTGGTATTCAGTTGACTAATCAGATTTTGCACTACTGTATTGTCACTCCCAGTAATTAAGATATCATCAACATAAACCAGCACAAAGAGTGTGAATTGACTGTTTTGCTGAACAAACAGTGATTGATCTGACCTGGTTGATTTGAAACCAAGACTGATAACAGCTTGAAAAAGTCTTCCAAAGCAGGCCTTAGGTGCCCGTTTGAGTCCATACAAAGACTTGTGGGGCTTGCAAACTAAATGGGAATTATTTTGATCTATAAATCCAGCAGGTTGTACCATATAGACTTCTTCTTGCATATCTCTATTAAGAAATACATTGTCCACATCTATCTACCTTATAGGCCAATTTCTAATAAATGCATTGTAAGCACTACTCTAATCATGGTTGGCTTGACCACTAGGCTGAAAGTTTCATCAAGGTTAAAACTTGCAACTTGATGAAACCCTTTAGCCACTAACCTGACTTTGTATTTGTTAATTGTGCCATCAAAGTTTTCTTTAACCTTGAACACCCGTTTACAGCCCATAGCTTGTCTTCCTTCAAGCAATGATTCTAAGCTCCAAGTGTTGTTTATAAGTAAAGCCATATACTCATCCATCATTGCATGCTTCTAGTTCCTATCTGTTAAAGCCTTTGCAACTGTACTAGGTTCCCTTATCGCCATATAAACCTTTGGCTTGTGAATACCTACCTTTGCTCTAATTCTCACAGAATGAGCATTCTGTGTATCCTTTAGGACTATATTTGCTACATAATCTTCAACACTTGGAACAGAATCATGATTATCACATGGAGTAGGAAAATTAGTGGGTTCAATTACGGCACTATGGTCTTTCTCAATAGAATGACCAGCAGTTGCATCTAGAATAGGAGTTGATAATGATGTTGGAAAAAGTTCATTTGAGATCTCAGAGGAGGATTTAGATTGTGAGGCAAAGGGAAAGATAAGTTCACTGAAGATAGCATCTCTAGAGATGAAGATTCTACCCTTGGAATCTAGCCATTTGTAACCTTTATGATTAAGGCTGTAACCAACAAAGACACAAAGTGTTAATTTATAGGCAAGTTTGTGACGATTGTATGGTTTGAGATTTGGGAAGCATAAACAACCAAAGGTCTTGAGCTGGTTATATTGAGGTTTGGTTTTGAAGAGTTTTTCCAAGGGTGACAAATTTTCAAGTAATGGAGAGGGTAATCTATTAATAAGATAAATTGCAGTTCTAAAGGCTTCATCTAAGTATTTAAAGGGCATAATAGCTTGAGCAAACAAGGTCAAACCAGTCTCTACAATGTGTCTATGCTTTCTGTCTGCTAGACCATTTTGTACATGAGGACAAGGATGCCTATGAACTACCCCATAAGCTTTAAGTAGCTCTATGAAAGGTCTGTACTCTCCTCCCCAATCAGACTATATGGTTTGCAATTTAGTTCCTAACTACAATTTAGCCTGTTTCTTGAAATTAACAAAGGTCTGTAAGGATTTAGATTTGTGTTTTAATAGATAAATCCAAGTAAACTTGGAACAACTATCAATGAAATGTATGTAATATATATAACCACTAGTAGAGGGAATTGGAGAAGGACCCCAAAGATCAGTATGCACTAGTTTCAATGGTTTTGTGTAAACAAGTGTGGAATTAGAAAAGGGAGACTTGTGCAATTTGCCAAGGCAACAAGCTGAACAGATATTATGAGGCATTTTATTGATTTTTTTTTAATTACAAAGAGAAAGTACAAGTTTGACAATTTGTTCACTAGGATGACCAAGTTTATTATGCCAAATGTTGAACAAAGAATAAGAGACTTTAGACATATTACATGAATTTTTACAAGAAAGTGAATTGACATCAATCGGATTTTTGAACTGAGAGGTTGAATTTGTACTAGTAGATGGCTGAGAATAGGATTTGACTTGTTGAAGCTTGATTTAAGAAGTGTCAAAGGTGTAGAGATTTCCTTTAAGATGACCCTCCAGAAGAATTCCTTGGGATGCAAGATCCTTCATAAAACAAGAGTCAGGTCTGAATTCAAAATAGACTTGATTATCTTTTGCAAATTTTGAAACACTAAGTAAGTTCTTAGTAATTCTTGGAACATGGAAAAGATTTTTGAGAGCAAGTGTTTTAGATGTAACACGAGGTGATAAAAATAGAGAATAGCCAATATGCTTAATGTCAAGACCCTTACCATCTCCCATGTGAACCTGATCTTTGCCTCTGAATTCTATCTTGAACGTCAAGTTTGATGTATCTAGAGTAATGTGATTTGTTGCTTTAGAGTCAAGATACCGTTATGTATCATTTTTTGGATACCACACTGAGTTGTGGATATTCTCTGGAGTAGCCAGCATCGCCAACATTGATGAGCGAGGTTCCTTACAGTTTGTGGATTGAAGCTGAATAAAGTTTCCCTGAGAACCACCTTTGGGAACAAAACTAGAGGAATCATTGAGAAGTTGAGCAGGTCATGTGAAAGATTGATCAAACCTATAGTAGCAGTTAACAACTATATGTCCCATTTTGGCACAAAGTTGACATTGCAACTTGTTGTTTTGCCATGATCCATGACCTCTACCAAAAGATCTTCCATGTCTTCGAGGAGTAAAGAATCCTCTAGATTGAGCTGCTCTTGGTCCTTGTAGATGAGAAAGAAAGTTTCCTCCAATGTTGGCACTAGAAAATTTCTTGTCGTTCCTAAATTGCCTCTGGCTAGAGAACGCCAGATTTGCCATTGTTGAATCAAGACTCATTAATTCTTTTCAATTCTTACTTCTTGAGCAAGAAGTAAAGATTCAATCTCTTCTACTATAAAAGAATCATTCTCTTGTGTTGACTGAGAAAATAATTGTCTCACACTCAGGAGGAAGACCATCAAGAATGCAGTGAATATGATCTTTAGTAGATAAATGATGACCAACAAGAGTGAGCATGTCAGCATAGTAACAAACACGAAGGACAAATTCATTGATACTTTAAGACTCTTTCTTTAGATTTTGCAACTGAGTTTTGAACTAAGTTACCTTTGCTTTGATTTGAGAACCAAAGTAAACTTTTAATGTCTTCTACACCTGCGCAGACGATTTACAGTTCACCAATCTTGATAGAATTCCATCAGAGATTGAAGCAAGAATCCAAGAGAGAATTAGTTGATCTTGCTGTTCCCAATCCAAGAACTCAGGATTGATCTTCTCTACGAGTTCATCACTAAGAGAAAGAACCTTAGTGGTGGTAGGATCAAATCTGAAAGAAAATGTTGAAATCGATGGCCTTTGATGGTAGCAAGAACTTGCTTTCACTACACAAGAAAGTTGTTAAGATCTAGCTTGGGTGAGATTGGATGAGGAAATGAGACTTGAGTGAATTGAGAAGAAGAAAAACTTGATCCTCCATTGTCAAAAATCTCAAGTGAACTTCTAATTCCTAGATCATTTAGCTTTGATATCATGTTGAAGTTTCTTAAGAAATTTTTATGCAGATTTGAGTGAGAGAAAAAGAAAGAGAAACTAGACAAGAGAGTGTATTTTTGAATTGTATGTTTTCTTCTAATCTTGTTGTATTGATGATTAAGTTTAAATATACAAGCTTCACCTTATCATAAGCAACACGTGTCCAGATCTTAACGAAATCTCTAACTAACCACAAAAGTAATCGACTGACTTACAACAAGTAACCGAATGGAAACTAATTAACTCTAACTGCCATCTTAACAGATTATCAGTAACCTATCAGTTTACATATAGTAACTTGCTGTATACAATAACTCAACATACTCCTTTTCTCTCAACAGTTACTTACAAAAACATTCTTTTACATTATGCATTACTCACAAGAATTATTACAAAAATAAAATTATCAAAAATAAACAAGTGGCTTTTGGCATTTTCAAAGAGTTTTTTTTATTTTTTATTTTCATATAGCATATTTATTCATTGTCTAAAAGAGTGGCATATCTGTAAAGCTCTCGAAGTCTAATTGACTATAATTCTTGAGTAAAACTACACAAAATACTCCTTACAAACACTTCTTCTTAGTAATGCCTTTCTCTTTTTTGTCTTTTTCAAAACCATCCTTTTTTATTTTCTTTTAAATTAAATTTATCGAATGACATTCTTGTCCCTGATAGAAAACAAACCCTAACTTAATCTTTCTTCCTTAAGTTTTCAGATCAGTCCTCCTCTCTTTCGTTCTCCTCTCATAACAGACGCTAATCTCCCTCTCTCTCCTCTGTTGTTCTCTGTCTCCATCAAATCTGAAGATTCTCTCCTTCACCATGCTAGTGCCAATCTCTTTCCCGCACGCGACAGCACGTCGAGAGGCTTCAATCTAGCAGATTTTTGGTGACGGTCAACCCCATATCTTGATGGATCTTTCTTCTCCAAGGAGATCCTAACATTTAGAAGAGCCGGATCTAGATAGTCCTTGTTTTCTGTTATCTATTTTTGTTTGATTTGATATTTGATTACAATAATGTCTCTTTTCATACATAAATTCATATTATTATTATTATTATTATTATTATTATTATTATTTTTATTTATAAATACTAATAATAATAATACTACTGTTTTGGAGATTCAGAATCAGAGTGCAGTGATGTTGGGAAGGAGAAATCGAAATCGGAATTGGATTGTGACGGTGATTGGCTCTTGACGATGCTTTATGCATAACTCTTAAGAGCATTTTGGAATTACAGGATTGATTAAGAAGAGCTCCTATAATTACTTGGTTTATAATGGTATGCTTTTGATTCGTTCTTTCTTTCATTAATACATGATCTCTGAAAGTTCAAACTTCGCAGCCTTGTTATCTTTAATGAGAATGTTGTTACTTGTAGCTCTTCCGCAGCTACGCCACCAAATGGTCAAAACGCACAAGAAGCAATGCCCGAGATTTCGTTTAGCTAAGCGGGTTGTCAACATATGTATAAACTTCCCATTGGAAGATAAGTACATGAATTCCCTGGCTAGTTTGTTTACAAACCCCCCAACGGGCAAGCCAAGCTACATATGCATAGGAATGGCAAGAGAGGCGGGTTGAGTGCAGGATACACGTCCATCTTGTGGAGCGACACTCTAACTTGCTCGCTCCTTGAAATATCTTACTGTGATAAGAGAAACTACGGGTATGTTTGTTTGATGCATTCTTTGAATTCAATGGACTCAAATTTAGATTCGAGTATCAAGAATCCTTCAGACACACGTTTATTTTCTCTAAAATCTGAATCATTTGAGTATCAAAAATTCAAGTTTTCAAAGTTCTCATTCCCTTAAACTTTTGATATTCGGATTTTTTGCTACAATAAAAACTAAAATTTTTGCTCCTATATTTGAAGAAAAAAAATCATAACTTCTTCATTTGATATTCAACTGAAATATTCTTTTTTCACTGTGTTCCTAATGAACAGATGAATAAATCAAGATCTATATTGTATATTTTTTAAGATCATTACCATTAAGATTTTATTAGATTTATTAATAAATCAAAAACTATCTTCACTACCTTTCCAAACACAGATTTCAATTTTACTCTGTACTTAGATTAAAACTTAAATGCACATTCAAACGTCAATTAGAATAACAATTCAGATCACTAACTCAAATCTTAATTAAAATCACACTAACTTAAATTAAATCACTAATTCGAATCTTTTTATCAAACAGACCCACAAATCAGCCCCCACCCTTTAAAAAAAAAATCCAAAAATTGAAGTCCCCATACGAAGCCAACTCTGCATGAGAGCAGGACTATGGCCGCCCCCTGCTCTCATGAGGACTCCATGTGGAACCGAAAATCTCTGCTAAAAATCCCATCCTTACTCCATTAACCCGCTCAAATTCATCAAAAATGTGAGGTTTTTGACACATAATGCACCATGTAACGGACTAGATGATGGCCAACTCTAGCTCAAATTTTCTACGTGTTCCTCCTACGAACATTATACACACAGACAGGCATACTGTTGGAATACACATATTCATATGCATATGCGTATATATTGCAGGGATTGTAGTCATAAGACAAACTTGAGAAGCTAGAAATGGGCAATGGTGAAAGCTGTTTGCAACTTGTAAGTATCAAATTTTAATAATACAACCAAAACGCTTTCCAAAATATATATATTTTCCTCCTTATTTTTATCGTTTAAATCATCAAATTGGGAAAAAGCCCGGATTAAAAATTTCACACTCATCAAAAACCATGAAGAGAGATAAGTGAAATCATCAGAAAATGGGCCTAAAAAGAAACACACCCCTCATTTAAAAATATCAAAGAAGGTGCTTCTCAACCATGGTTCGACCACACTTCTCTAGTACATCCTTGGAAGTTTCAATCTGAAAATGCACAGAGACGTTAAAATTCTAAAACTAACTCGTACTTGAAAAGACACAACCCCTGGAATCATCAAAGTTCAAGTAAGACCATGAAGAATGTTCCGCTACTTACTGCAGTAAGGGCTTTGAAGAGAGCCTTAACCGTGTTGAATGGTTTCCTCAACCCAACAACCTAACAAGAATCGAATGCATATCAGTTTAGACCGCACAAAACATCCTAGACATTTGACTCCTACTTCAGCACTAAATTTGATTACCTTTCTCTTGACATTCTTGAAACCTGCAAAATTCAAAATGGTTTGCACGATTTTTCTTCCTGCTACTATTCCCGTCCTAGTGAGCACTGGCCACAGATAAATCTGTATTTTCAGCTGAAAACTAAGCAGTGGCAAATGCAGGGGGGAAAAGCAAAAGCAAAACAACATAAAGAAACTGGCAAAATGTTATAATTTGTTCACTTCGCATGCGGAATCGTATGCTCTTCGTATCATTCTACGTAGTGGAGATTCTGATAGCATTTCTCATGTGCCTGTTGCAGTAATTAAACCATTTTGTCACTAACTACAAACTGGGGGAGAACAAAAAAGTAACTCATGAACTACAAAGGAGGCTGCCCTCTTATGGTTTCTACAAAGAGTGTGATTGCAATTCCTTGGTCTAAGTGGGAATATATTTTGTGACAAGGGCAGGTATGTCATTGTGCTAAGAGTTTCTAAAAAACATGCATTATACTGTTTACCTGTGTAGGACTCAACAGAGACTCACTTTAGTCATGCCAAATCCCCTTATCTAAATCAGATCCCACCAGGGAAGTAGACCTTTGGGAAATTAAGACCCTAACCGAGACTACTAAGGTTATCCATCCAAGCATATCTATCTACTACTTGAGACTCGAAAGAAAATCAAATCACAATAAACCAAAATATGTTGAAAATCTTTACAAAAATATATAATGCTGAAGAATGTTACGGCACCAAGAAAATACCTTCCGGACAGCAACAGGAATTTTTGGACCTTTGGCTTTTGCAAAACCAACAACACCATGATAATTTCCACAAGCTAAAATGGCAGAATACTTAGCCATGCGCCCCACCAAATCATAAAGTAGTATGGCATATAAGAGCTGTGAATGCATTCTTCTCTCCAAAGAGAAACGTACAAGAAGGTTAAATACCGTTGTAACTTTAACACTTCGGCTCACGCTAATAATCTTCACATCAAAACCCTGCCAATGATTGATAATAACCATAATTAATACAAGCAGACTTAGAAAATATTTACATCAGACGAGAACTTAAGATGTGTGATTAAATTTTGCTAACAGTAATTGAACAAATAGTTGACTGATTATCCATATAGTCTAGCAGTACATCAAATAGACTATTCTACCAACATCACAAGAAGACTTTTGAACTTCTATTTCATTTTTCAGCCAATAATATATTGCAATAATATTTGAACCCGAAGATCAAACCATATTGGAACAGGTATAGCATTGAGAGATTTACAAGAGAAGAAATTCATACGTAAAAAATTGTACATATGGATGGAGAAAAGTTAATCTGAAACATGCAAAAACTTCTCTGATACTTGTATGATTGTATTAAAGAGATATCAATTTTGACAGTAAGATGCCAACTTAGTGACTTGTGCCATTACCTTCCTGTAGAGAGGTGTTCTCTTCTTCTCGGTTAAAGAATTTTTCTCCTCTGCAAGATCTTTAATATCCTCCTCTAGAAGTTGACCCTTCCTTCCAAAAGTATGATCCAACACTGCTAGCTTCTCTTCAAGTTGTTTGTCAATAGCATTTATCTTTTCTAACAGCATCTTCTTTCTCCTTCATGTCATCATATTCTTCTTCATTGTCACTGTCAATGGTGGTCACTGTGCCCACATGGTTCTCGTCTAAGTCATCTTCTTCCAAGGTAGCACCCTGGTTCCGTTTCGCACTTTGAAGTACCCCATAATTTTCAGGATTTTTTGGATCATATGCCTCCCTCCACTCCACCAACCTTAATGCCCCATTTAGTTTCATCTGAAGAATAAAATTATCCTTTCCCTCTGCAACTTTGAGATGGTTCATCAATTCGCCAATGACCCTATATTCAGGATGAAGACGGAAATGCTTGTTCTCAAACTTGTCAATTTTATTCATACACTTAAAAGCATCATCAATTGTCTGTGCTCGAGAGATAGCTGTCCATATATTGATAAGGGATGTATGGATTCTCGAGAAGAGAGGAGCCGTGGTGGTCCCTCCCGGATTGCCCGGATCCCACGAGTGAATAGAAAGTTGGATCTACATTGGATCTCACTTGAATAGCCCCATCTATCCTCCTGAGGAGAAGTTTGGTTTCAAACCCCGGTTCAAACAGCAGAAGTACACCATGCTAATGTGCCTTGGATGATCTACATCTCAGGTGGGTCAGGCGCTGATGAGCACTAAACAAGTATGATATTGAGATTTTTTACCAGGGAGTAATTGGTTTCTAAGATCGCTTCCAGCTCTAGGCTTTTTACTAGTTAGTCCCGGTAAAGCCTCCAAACGACGTATTTTTTTGAAAAAGCAACGCAAAGTAAATCAACACATCTCATCAAGCCACGCCACAAATATGCAATGAAAAATTCAGTTAAAAATCCTATAAACTCCGGGACAAATAAAAACTATTTTCCGTCTTTTAAAGGAAAAACTAAGAAAATGATAAGCCCAATACTAAATCTACATCTCCATCTACCTTAAAAAAAAAAAAAAAAAATCTACGTCTCCATCTATTCTCGCCTAGGACCCAACATTTCCCACGAAGACGGAAAAGCGAAAGCCTTTTGCTCGAACTTTCAATCTTATTCATTCCTTTTAAAAGCATCATAAAGTGTCCCTGTCAGAAAATCCAAAGTAAATCAACACATCTTGTTGAATTACGCTACCAAAATACCCAAGAATCTTACACCAATAAAAATGCAATTCAAAATCCTATTAACACCAGGGAAAACAAATCCTATCAACCTAGCATATAAAAAATAAAAATTCTATACCAAATGCTCAAGGAAAACATTATTATCAGAAACTAGAAACATCCTTCTGTTCGTCTTATCTAATGCAAATCAAATTGAACAATGACAAAAAAGGGACATCAAATCAAATCACATCACAAACATGAAAAAAATTTACCAGCCTCACTGAAGGACTTGAGAGGCTCCTTGTGGCGTTTGACCTTCCTCTCAAAGACTTCAATCCTCTTCTTAATAGCCTCTCCGCTGAACCTCTCGTCGTCCTCGCTCTCGGAATCCGTGGGCTCTTCGCACCTCATCAAGTCCCTCTCGTCATCTTCGCGTTCTGCCTCTCGAGCTTCTCTATCAATGGCGTGACTTTCATGTAGTCCTCCTCATCTTCCGCGTCGATGTCGGCGGTGCCGAGGCCGACCTTTATTCTCTGCTCTCTTTCTCTCTCTCTCTCCCTCTCCCTCTCCACCGCCGCCATGAGATCCCGGGCGGGCTCGTTTTCCGCCGCCGTCGATTAATGGGCGGCAGCGTTCTTAAAATGGAAGGGAGAGAAGGGATGACGGCGTGTTTAGGAAGCGGGAAAGTGGCGGAAAGCAGTGGAGAGCGGTGGTTGGGAAGATGGGAAGTTGGTGGATTTGGTGAGGGCATGGTTGACGAGGAGACGAGCCCATGAAAATGGCTGTGATTTTGACATTTTCTGCAATGCTATTGACTGTTCATTTGGAATGATGCACGATGGAGGAAGACGACATTGCCTTGCCGGTGAATGTGAATGTGATTCTCTTTGCAGAGTGGAAGTGTTTGTCGGGGGGTTTAGAGTTTTATTCTTCTATGGTTTTTTTTTTTTTAATTCACTACGGGTGTAATAAAATATTTTTTTTTATTTTTGTAACTGAGAATATATTCATCTATTTAACAATAACATGGCCCATTAAATAAATGTAACTTAGTTTAAAAAACACAGCAATGATACTTTTTTTTAATAAATAGGCAAAATCTCATAGTGCGTTTGGTTCGTAAATTTAAACCACAGTTTGAATTATTTTGCTACAGTATTTTTTCTCAAAAAAATTTTAACATAATAAAAATTTGACGTAATAATATCACGTGTATCTTTATATAATACTTACTTTGTTTGAATGCTATAACAAGGCAAATAGATTATTACATGAACATACTAATTATATTATCACATCAAACAAAAAATGTTACCACAATTACACTAGTTGCTAACTAGAGACATTTATGCATATATATATATATATATATATGCATATATACACATACACACATATAGTTTATAACAATGTAAGTGCAAAAAAAAAATGTAGTACGTATTCTCAGTAGCTTTATTTCAAATCCAATTTTTTTTTAAATGAGGAGAGGGGAAATATTATCTACTTTTGAGTAAGGCTGAGCGAAACTTGAACCCTCAATTTATGGTTGGGTAGAAGGACTTACAATGAACTAAACTCCTCTTATTTGTCAAATCCAAAATGTTAGTTCACTAAAACAATTAATATAGATTTCTTTTGTTGACATAATTTATTGAGATTTCGATATTTTTCATATGGTCAGGTCCCTGGACCATTTTTGGGATCTTTTCTTCATTCATAATATAATATCAGACATTTGTTTTGGTAATATGGGCTCTTTAGCAGTGCTAATTTCTTAAAAGTGTTAGTTTGTTTGATTTTTCCCTTCCTTTTCTAAGAGATTTTATCTTTGGAACCAATTGGTCTATCTCGCTTCAAATGTGCCTTAGAGTCATTTTAGGCTATATTTTCAACTTGTCGGACAAGGATTTCAATTCGGGCTAGAACATTAGTAGCTAGTATGTTTGACTTGGTCACTCTCTTTGTATAAGTAAATGCATTTGACAGTGGATTTGCAATATTTTGCAAAGGAATAATTCTTTGAACTTCTAGTTCACATCAATTGATGCGAGAATCAAAATGAGATAATGAAGACGCATTCTATGAAATTCCATTTTATCTTTCTAGTGGTTTCTTTTCTCCCACTAACGCTAGGAAAACTATTTTATTAAATTGACAAATAGCATATCATGCCTAAGAATATTACTAGTTAACGATTTAAGACATTTAATGATGGAGGAGGATTTAAATTTGACATGAATTTCTAGCTAATAGATTGAGTTTTTTAGTTGTCCTAACTTAAATATTTTGTTAGTTTTTGGAGTGATTTATTACTTTTTATTTGTATATTTCTATGTTTATTTAAGTTTAATTTAGATTAAGTAAAGTTGTTTTTAATCATGTTTTTATGTTATTTTTGGTTTTATTTTACTTTTTATTTATTTTTGTCTTATTTTTGGTTTTTAGAGATAGGAGAAAGCCATTGGAAGCTAATGGATTAAAATTTGACATGTAAGAAAGGACAAAAATTTGGCTATTAGACCAGTGTTTGGCGCTGCAATGCCAATTGAAGCAAAATGTCCCAAATTAGGCAAACCTCAGGCGCTACAGCGACTAGGTTTCTTGTTACAATTCCTAAAGAACCCCACCTTGGCACTACAATGTCCGCCCTTGCTTCCAAAATTCCAACTCCGTGTTTTGGGTTTGCAATAAGAATTCCTCAGCTACAATGTCAAAAAGCACTGACACCCTAATCAAGACTGGACACACTTCTCAAAAAGGGTATCTATAAAGGGTTTTGAGAGGGGAGGAACGCACACTTGGAGACAATCTTTGGCTTTCCCATTTTGGCTTTTGGATGAAGGAAAACCCACTTTTGTAAAGATTGAGAGACATAAATCAAGGGCTCTTGGACTTTATGGAAGATTGATGGAAGAATTGAAGATTAGGACTTCAAAATCGTTAGTAGTTTTATTTCTTCCCCCTTTTCTTGTATTTATTTACCTTGATCTTGTGTTGAACATGACTACACATATAGGTTTGTATTTGTTGATTTCTTGCACTATGTTAGGCTAGAATTTCTCTCTAGGGGCTTGATGTAGCTCTATTTCAAACTATGTTTGTTATATTTGGATAATTGTTAATATATTTTTAATTCACTTCATTTGTGTTCTCATTTTCTTAATACTTCTAATTTCTTGAGAAATGAATTAGTTGATTTTGACTTATGGATTTTAATACTTGAGAGAAATTAATTCATTTATCGATTTTGAGATACACAATCTTAGTTATTGTGGAGTTCGAGAGAACAAGAACACTTTGATTATCACTATAAGGATGTGTTTAATGAATAAGTAGGTGAACAAGTTAGATAGAGATATTGACTTGAATATCTATGCATATAATCTCATTGACGCTTGAGAAAGGGATGAGGTTAGTTTAAATCCTTAATTAATGAATTGAGTGAAACGAGTTAACAATTATAAAGTAGGAAGAGCATAGGTAATAGTGAAATCAAGACACTAGAACTCTCATCACATAGAATTTTCGCTTCACAAAATTCTCATTTTTTGTCTTTGTACTGTAAATTGCTAGTTCAATTTAGTTAGTTGAATTTTCTCTAAAATCGCACTTTAACTCAAATTTGAATTTGCGTAAATAAAATTAAGTTTCGAAAAAGCCTTAGTAATTATTTTAATTTCTAAAGATTCAATCTTTATGGGACAACACTTGACCATTTGTCACTTTATTACTTGTGCGACCCGTACACTTGCGGTTTAAGGTTAACACCAGCCTTCATTGTAGGGCCCATTTTGGTACATTGTGATGGAGCAATTAGAACATATACTGCACAACTGAAAACCCATGGATTGGAAATATTTGGTTCTTGACCAAAAGCAAATTGTAATTAGGAGTATCTTTGATAACCTGTTAGTCTGATGCAAATAAGTGTTGCAACATGTAATTTGGCATAGCCACAAGTAGAAGCAGGCAACATTGTTCTCATCAATAATGGTCTAGCATTTAACTTAAGATGTTTAATAAATGCTTCTGCTAAGCCATTATGTGTATTTACATAAGCAACAAGATGCTCAACATTAATTCCAATTGATATACAATAATTATTAAATACCTAGGACATGAATTTACCATTATTAAGACGGATCATCTTGATTGTATAATCCATAAAGTGTGCTATTGATCAAATTATTTGAGCAAGAAATCTCGCAAATACGACATTGCTAGTAGATAATAAATACACATGTGACCAATATGTTGAGGCATCTACCAAGACCATAAAATATATAAATGGTCCACATGCTAAATAGATAGGCCCACATATATCACTTTAAATTCTCTTTGAGAACGCATGAGATTTAACTTTAACTTGCATTGGAGATAGCCTAATAATTAATTTTTCTTAAAAACAAGCTGCATAGAAAAATCCTTGGATAAAAGAATCTTTTAAGGTTTCAATATTTTTTGTATGGTTACGTACCTAGACCACTTTTGAGATCTTTTCTTCATTTGTAATGTCGTTTACTTGTTTTGATAACATGGGCTCTTCAATTGTGCTAATTTCTTCATAAATATTAGTTTGCTATGCTTTTTCCCTTCTTTTTCTAAGGGATTTTATCTTTAAAATCGATTTGTCTACCACACTTCAAGCATGCCTTAAGAGTCATTTTATGCTATATTTTCAACTTTTCTAATAGGGATATCAATACGAGCTGGAACATTAACAGCTAGTATATGTGACTTAGTCATTCTTTTTGTGTCATTAAATGTATCTGGCAATTGATTTGCAATATTTGCAAAGGAACAATTCTTTGAACTTCTAGTTCACATTGGTTGGTACAAAGATCCAAATGAGATAATGAAAATACATTCCATGAAATTTAATTTTGTCTTTCTAGTGGTTTCTTTTCTCCCCTTAACGTTGGGAAAACTGTTTCATTAAATTGACAATCAATAAATTGTGCTGAAAAAATATCGCCTATCAAAGGCTCAAGATATTTGATGATAAAGGAAGATTCAAACTTGATACAAATTCCCAGCCTTCGTTGAGGGCCCATCTTAGTGCATTGTGGTGGAGCAATTGGAATATATACTGCACAACCGAAAACTCATAGATGGAAAATATTTGGTTCTTGACCAAAAGCATGTTATAATGAAAAGTATCTTTGATAACCTATTGGTCTAATGCGAATAAGTGTTGCAGCATGCAATATGGCATGGCCCCAAGTAGAAATAAGCAACTTTGTTCTGCGCTTCCAACCGGCTTACAATACTAGCTAATTGACCTACTTAAGTCTATAGGTTCTGAATGCTTACTCTAGTGTCTTGTTGAAATTACACAGTATTGGTTGCAAGGGTTTTAACAAGATCTTCTAAGGATGGACTTGAATTCTATGGAGCCAGTTGTTGTGGTCTTGGTTGGTTAAAGCCTAAGCAGTCAGTTGATCATGGGGTTCGTCATTGCCTGCTGTTGTATTCTCACATAATTGAAATTTGGATAATCTCTTTATCCTACATTGTAAGTGTTGGAGAAGAGGTCGTACTTCCTTGGTTGTCCTGGGAATCCACTTTTGACATTGGCTTGCTCCATTTTGTCATCTTACAAAATTGGGCACATATCGGTAAGATGGCTAGCAACATAACATATCCCATACACCTTTACTCGTTGAATACTTCCTAAAGTCATTTGTTGAACGAGAGAGGTAAGTAGTGCAAGTTGTTGTTCAATGATAGAAGATGTACTGACCTTGTTCACTTTCTTTGGTGGTGGTGTTCATGTTGGTGGCTAAACTATTGGAAGTTTACTGCCATGTTTGAAATTAGAGTTCTCATGGCTTCTAGAGTCTTATCGCCTGATGTCCTCCATTTATGGCATCGATCATGCTTCTGTCCATCAATAGGAGTCTTTCATATAAGTATTGGATAAGAAGTTACTTACTGATTTAATGATAAGGGCAGCTTGCACATAACTTCTTGAATCGTTCCCAATATTCATAAAGGGATTCTCCATTGCATTGCAGATGCCACATATCTCTTTTTGGAACGTTGCAACTTTGGATGCGGAGAAATACTTCTCTAAAAAGAGTTTATTGTGATAGATTTAGAAGATAGATAATAAAGCCATTCCTTAGCGGAGTCCGTTGGAGAGAAAGGAAAGGCCCTTAGTTTAATCTGCTCTTTAGAAATTTTGGTTGGTCTCATGGTTGAGCATGCTACATGAAATTCTTTGAGAGGCTTGTATAGGTCTTCTCTTGCAAAACCATAAATGTTGGCAAGAGGTGGATCAATCCTAACTTGAGTTCAAAAGTAGCCTACAGGTTAGGATATTGAATACAAAGCTGTTGTTGGTCCATGATCGTTGCCACCAACTCTTTGAGTGTGTGGTTGTTTGTTACCATCTCTTGTTGTTCCTGCTAGTTTGAGTGTTCTAACGAATCACTAGATGATGGTAGATCAGCGTGTACTACACGATTGAACTCGTGTGGTAGGGTAAATGGTGAGCATGAGGATGATGATGAAGGTGAAGGAGTTGAAAGTGGTTGCATGATGTTAGATGTTTTCAAGTGGAGTTTGACTCTTAGGAATCTTTCCTCAAACTCTTCGAGGGACATTCAGGTGTGTGCAAACCTAAAAACAAAAGAAACAAAAATAAAAATGATAGAAACTAAAAAGAAAAATTAACAACAAATTAATTGAAAATTCAATTCCTCGGCAATGGCACCAAAAACTTGATGTGTTCTTTCTTGTACACTAAATGACAATAACAAAATCAATTAACAAAATTTAAATCAGAATAACAATTGCAAATAAATAAAATTATAACTAAATTTAAGAATATGTAAGCAAAAATGACAAAACTAGTTAAAGGTTCATTTTCCACCGTTAGTCAATAATTTTACAATAATCATAGAATTATTTTTAATTTTTCTATTGGAATTACCAATTGTAAATAGCAACAAGCTCTGCTATCCCGATCTTTCCTTACTTTGTAGTTTAGCACAATAAGCTTTTTGCTAAATTTTTTTCCATTAACCACCCTAGAATAAGCTCTCCAGATTTAATCTAACGAAAGCATTAAGTTGAGAAAGATAGGTTAATCTAAGTAATAAACTTAGAAGTTCGGTACATTCAACTTAGGTTATGTTTCACATCACAATCAAATAAACGCCTCCTATAATTCTGGATTATAATTTACTACTAAATGATAAAAATACAAAATAATTACAGATCTAAATTTTTAAGGTAGCATTAGATTATTTCCTAGTTTCATTTAGTTGCACACCCAAATTATACGAGAAAATAACCATAATCATTAATTATAGTGAACATAAACAATCGCAATTGAAAACTTGAAAAATAATTCATATAGACAGCTATATAATCATGTCCGAGGCTTTAAAATCATCTTCAATCAAAAATAAATTTAGCTAGACATAATTGAAAATAATAACAAAAACATAAAAACTAACAACATTTACAGCTCAAAAGATTGGCGGTAGTCTCCAAGAATTTGCGGCGGAAACCTCTTTAGATTCTTCCTCCTTCCTCTATTTCTCTATATTTTTCTCTCAAAATTTTAAGTGTTTATTGACTTTCTGAATTAAAAACTGATCGAAAAACTGATAATTGGAACTAGAGAAATGCTATCTTTTTATATACGAACTCGTGTTTCTTTTTTCAAATTTTATATGTAAAAACCAACAAACGCACTGTGCTTTTCAAACGGCGTGGAATATAATGCAGCCAAAATTTTCAAGTTAATGGAGCAAGTGAACCTTCATTCGAATTGTTGCTCTGAATAAGTATTTTTTTTACTATTTTTTCTTCTTTCTTTGGTTATTGAGAACTAGGTAATTTTTTCTTCTTCTTCTTTTCTTCACTGGTTACATCTAGTTGGTGTGTACAATTTGTAAAATTTGGTGCTTCATGACCTATGGGAAGGCAAAATGGCATGAATTTGTGCATTTACCGCACCAAATTTAACTCCATCGTATGGTTGAAGCTAAGGGGCAAGTTGAGACGATCTCTACCATTGATCACTCTTCGATACGGTGATCTAATTGTCACGGACACGGAACCACGTGCCAACAGTGTGCATGCTAGCACACAACTAAAAGGGTCTGGATAGCCCATGTGAAGTGGGCCCTCTGTTGCGGCTTGGCTTCGGCTCCAGGCACATAGGAGGCGTTGGTGGCTCCACTTTTGGTGCGACTTGGCTCAACTTTGGGCGGCTCAAAAGTAGCTACTTAATATTTTTCAAAATTAATTCTTTCAGCCCAAAGTCGATTTTCTTATCATTTTTTTCTTCCGTTTCTACCCTTGGTTCAAATATTTACACAAGTTAGCCTAGAAAAAATTTATTCTTTTACAAGTTAAAAATAACTAAAAATGATAAATATTATTAAACACACATTTAACACAAACGAAACTAAAACTAAACTTTAAAATCAAAATAAAGACTAAAATCAAAATCAAACTTAATTAAACTTGCTATTTAAAATATATTTTTCAAAAATAAAATATTAATGCTTAAAAACATTTTTAGAAATTACCAAAATATAATTAAAGGCTAAAAACATAAAATTAAATGTATTTTATAGAGATCACACTAAAATGCTAGAAACATGCAAAAATACTTGATCAAAGATTTTAATAACAAATAAAACATTCAATAAATCATTTTACACTCAAGAACTCGTATATTTTTCATATTATCACAATATTTTTTGTATGGTCAGATACCTAGACTACTTCTAGGATCTTTTCTTCATTTATAATATTAGTAACTTGTTTTGGTAATAGAGGCTCTTCAGCAGTGTAAATTTCTTCATGAAGAATAAAACATAAATAATAAGTATTAAACAACTGATATTAAATTAAGAACCATATGTCTATTATATTCAAAAAGTTGAAAGTGACATATTAAGCAACATACTCTAAATTGCAAGTCAAAATACTAAAGGTTATTTGATGTTATCATAATATTATATACTATGGAGTGTGGGCATTTGCATCTTCAATTAAATAATCAGAATTTCTATCCAAATTCTCAAAGAAATCTAAAATATCTAAAGAGGTAATGTCCATTTGATGGTTAATAAAGTTTGTGTCAATGCCCTTTTTCTTTCTCCTTTCATAAAGCTTGGTAAAGTTTAGCAAGATGCTTTGGCGTATGACGAGTACACGACCGGCATCCTTTCGTGCTACATTGATAGCAAAGAGTTTCTTTACTCTTGGAGCCCTTTCTTTTTTCACCTTTCTCCTCATTTTCCCACTTTTGATGGTGTTGTATGGATTTCTTAAAATTTGAGGAGTTATTGATATGACCATTACTAGGGGTGGCAATTTGTGTCGGTGGTCGTGTTCATATAAGATTAAGGTTTAAACATATAGAAAATACCTCAACCTAATACGACCCATGATACGAACTGGTTGAGAAATTATGACACTAAATCAACCCGCCTTGATACGGATCAACATGAACACGACCTGCCATAACCTAGGACATATTTAACACGTGATTCTCAATCAACCTACAACTCGAAATCAACTCGTAACCCAAAATTATCCCTCAACCTAAAATTAACCGGTGATATTTTATCTTTTAAGTTATAATTTATGCTCCAAATTATATCACTTCCACACTACAAACATGTCCAAATTAATGTCAATTTATTGATATTATATATACTAGGGCAAAATATTTTTTTAAAAAATAAGCAATAAGCTACGGGTCAACTTAGTGTCAATTTAGTATCAAACGAATTGACACAAACACGATCCATTTTTGAGAGGGTTATTTTTCAGATTGATACAAAAATGACTTGCTGCTTCTTTATTTTTTTTACATTAACAGTAAAAACTCGTGTCGTGTTTGTTTCGTGTCATTATATAGTAACCCATATTGCCAGCCCTAACTGCTATAATGTCAAGTATTACTCCGACTACCATTGGGACCACGACCACGACCACGGCCATGACCACATCCACAATTGTTACATGACACAACATTCGCTTTGGGAAGTATTGCAAAAGTCTTCTCAAAAGATGAAGCATTCACTTCAGGGAATGGTGCTAAACCAATTAGATGTGATAGATCATTTTTTATTAAAAGTTCATTATTTTGTTTAGTAACAAGCAGACATGATGTTAAC
>CAMOHE010043887.1:0-57753 GCA_946598075.1 Artocarpus hirsutus | reverse complement strand
CCACAATTGTTACATGACACAACATTCGCTTTGGGAAGTATTGCAAAAGTCTTCTCAAAAGATGAAGCATTCACTTCAGGGAATGGTGCTAAACCAATTAGATGTGATAGATCATTTTTTATTAAAAGTTCATTATTTTGTTTAGTAACAAGCAGACATGATGTTAACTTAGAATACCTTTTAAAACCATGCTCTCGTTATTGCTACTACAAGAGCATATTCGAGTCATGAAAAGTGGAGTATGTTTTCTCTAACATGTATGATTTAGTAATATTTTCTCCACATAATTCTAGTTGATAAGTAATTCTAAACATTGCAAAGTTATACTCACCGATTGTTTTAAAATCCTACAAGCATAAGTGCATCCACTCATAGCAAGCATGTGGGAGTACTACAGTCTTTTAAAAGTCATATCTTTCATTTATGCTTTCCCAAAGGACAAATAGTTCTTTTACTATAAGAGATTCAACTTTTAAAGCTTTATGGAGATGATGGCGAAGAAATATCATTGCTTTTATGCGATCTTGTAACGATGCTTCATTTCATTCTTTAATTGCATTTCTAATGTTTAGGAAATATTGTTAGAACCAATAGTTAGAACCAATTTTAGTTTACAAAATTATAGCATATGAGAGCTTTACACTTTAACAACTTTTTGCTTTTTACAGTAGCTGCTGAGAGTTTATATTTTTTGTTAGTTAGAATCAATTGGTTCTAACTAAATTCTAACTAAGAGCTAAATACCCTACAAGATTCATAGCATCAAGATGTATTTCAACATCTATGCTAAGTAGTTTTTGCCTGATATATCAAGGGCAATAAACTCAAGCTTTGTGATATTTGACATTACAAAAAGTTATAAAGAAAAAAAATATGTGATTAGAAAATAGAAATTAGCAAAATTGTTAAAAGTTTAAATATGTTAATTATATCTCAACAAGATGGCTAAAATAAATTCAAAATAAAAGAAATTGATAAATTGTACAAACCTACCAAGAAACTATATACGTATGAAGGGAAAAATTTTATGTTAGTAGACATGTAAATGATGATCATATGAACCAAGGAGTCAACATAAACATCAAAACAATATTTAAATACCAAGTGATCTTTGGCAACATGTTAAAGGTATATGATTTGGGTGGTAAAAGTTACAAGAATACATCAAAAAAATTTACAAGAATACATCTAAAAGACTAAGTGTATATATTGATGTATAATGTATAGAGTTGTTACGGTCCGTTTGTTTGGCATATTAAGCCAACTCTTTGGACACTAAGTCCAAAGAATCTTTTGAATAGATGATTGTTTTTCTTAAAATTTAAATCAAATGAATAATTTGAATCTAAGTTTGTAGAGTTCTACTCCCCCTTGAACTCCTTAGACTTGGATTAGTTTGCTACAGTAAAATCCTATATTCTCTCTCCTATATTTGTGGAAAAAATCATAATTTCTTTATTTGATATCTGATTGAGATAATTCTTCTTTCACTATATTCCTAATGAAGAGATAAATAAATCAATATTCATGTTACATATTTTTTAATATCATGAACATTAAGATTTTGTTAGATATTTTAAATCAAAACTTTTTCTACTATTTATCCAAATATAAATTTCAATTTTATTTCCTATTAAGACTAGCACTTTAAATACGCATTCAAATGTCAATTCAGATAGCAATTTAAATCACATAATTTAAATCAAAATAATCCAAATAAATACAATTCGAATCATTTACCAAACGAACCCTAATTTGATAATCTTTTTCATAGATACCAAATGTTAGAGACTCATGCTGATAATGTGTTATAATACTATAAGAAGATAATAGCAAACCAAAGACACAAGTAATATAATATAGAAACAATATCAAGATTTCTTTATTAATAGTATCTCTCTTTCGTTCTTTCTCATGCTCTTCCTCACCACTTTATTTTTTTTTTCATACATTTGTTGCCTGATAGCATTGCCTATTTATAGGCATTTCATCTATACAATGAGCTCATCATAGAATCTTAATTAATTTCCTTGAAACTTCAAAATGTTTAGCAAGTGTACACAAAAGTCTTTAGCTGATCAATATTTCGACCCTTCATGAATTATTAAATCTTTATACTTAGCCTTTCAAGAATTATTAAATGCTTCTTTGGATTTTGTGATGACATCCATAAGCAACCTCTATTTCATAACATATAACATTTTTTTGTAAAAATTTTAACTATAGTTTTCAAATCAGGTTGAATTGCACTGTTGCCCTTAAACTTATTGACATTTGTAATTTGGCTTTTGAATTTTAATTTTGACAATTCAATTCCTTTTTTTGTTTAGAAAGGGAGCAACTCAATCCTTAAGATTATGAATGTGTTGCATACTACCCCAAAATGGTTATAGTGTTATTATTATTGTTGCACATATATCCTTAAGTAAGAGTGTTGAAGGTCCTTTTTTTTTTTTGAAATAAATGTTAATCCCAATTTAAAACAACATCAAGTCTCAAAATTTTTATATTTTGATTAAAAAAATTGACTAAACAATTATAGACCCAATAAATTTGAGTTAAAATAGATAAAAATTACTATTCATAAGAAATGCGGCAAAAGGAACGAAAATTCATAGATCGACCCCATCGTCTCCACCCTGTAGGAACTATGAGATCACCCAAAGGAGGTCTTCGGCATCTAAGGGTCTGACACCCCAAGGACGTCTTTGGTATCTTCGGGTCGCGAACCGACTATAGAACCCTGTTCAATAAGTAGAACGCTTTAACTATCTGTTTTCAGGTTGGGCAGTAAGAGTTGAAGAAAGGCAATCACTCATTCTTAAAACCAGCATTCTTAAGACTAAAAAGTAGGGTGTAAAAGGGCAATACATATACAAGTCAAATAATAATTATAGTTTAAACAATAACATTGTTATCAATAAAGGATGATTTGCAACATATTTGTAAATTTAATGTACAAATTATCATAGTTTAAAAATTAAGATGGAAAATTCTATTTTTTTTTAAAAAAATTGTGGTACACTTATGCACAAAAGTCATCAAACGAAAATGAAACATGTGAATAAATAGGTTTTAAATTTGGTATACTAAATTCTAATTTATGAGTCCATATTTGCTGTATAATTTTTTCCTATCTTTTTAGATATTTATTTTATTATTTATTAGACATATTATTTAAATTTAATAATCTAAATATATAAATAAACTTAAACATTAAAATTAATTAAATAATTTATTTATGTGTCAAAATTTAATTGATAGATAAGCTAAAAGAATAGAAAAATGACACACCACATCTTGATTCCTAATTTACATGTGTAGTTTATTCTATTTGCAGCAAACATTTCAATTTTTTTCCCTACAGTTCATTTGATAATTACAACGAAAAGGTTAAAAAAAATAGATCATTGCAACATAAAAAGAAAGTACGTATTCTATCAAAAAAGAGGTGTATGTAATAATATCAATGTGTCAATAAAATGAATATTTACTGATTTTTTAAAGGAAAATGTGATTTAATGAAAATCAATATTTTGTTGTAGAATTTATTGAAAATAAATTTTTTAATCATTCAAAAAGCGACGTTATGAATTTTGTTTTCAGCTGGCACCGTCTTAGAACTTTGGGCCATTATGTGCATAAAAGAAAAAGATAATTTTTTCCCATTCCCTCATTGAGAATAAATAATTCATTTCTGCCAGAAAATTCAATCGAAAAAATGATTCTTACTCATTTGAGCATATTTCCTGGGTCTGGATTCAAAGTCAATGGCTCGGCCGGAGGTGGAGTGATCGATGTGAGAGAGTAAAGCTTTCTGAGATTCGCCGTAATGGGTAACGCAGATAAGCACTTTCTAACATCTATTTCAATTTCTCTTTCTTTGATTTTCCCTTTTTCAATGTTGTTTTGAATTAAAGCTTTCATTTGGGCATTGTATTTACTTTAAGATAGAGCACAATTTCTGTATTTATTAATTTATTATTATTTTTTGGGGGTTTGGAGAAGCAGGAGAATTGCTTTTGAATTGTTGTTAATTATATAGGCAAGAACATTAAAATATTGCAGTCTAAACTGGGTATTGTTGTTTTCCACAGTTGATTATTTTCTTGCATGCCGAACTATAGTATTTTGCTAAACTTCGTTTTTAGTTGATCCTGGCTAGAGTTTCTCCGTGCTGCTCATAGTGACTAGTTTAGGGCCCATTTGGTTCATGTAATGAACAGAAGTCAGAAATTCAAATGTTTGTGAAAGAAACCACTTTACCAAAAAGGTTTAAACTGCGGTCCAAATTACAAACCAAACGTAGCGTTAGTCTATGAAGAGTTTGAAGTCTACAAATTTATCCATATAGAGTTAAGAAGATAGGCTTTTTTTTTTTTGGACTTAGGGTGAGGAGACTTGAGTTATAGATTTAAACACTAGGCTAAGCTTGCAACCGCCATTGAGGATTTTTTTTATCAGCTTAAGTTAGTCTCCGTTTAGCCGAGGATTTTTGTCCAATGGTATGTTTAGGAGGCTCGTTACAATCCAACATAGAGAAAACATAGACTTTATGAGTAGATCGAAAGCTTCATTAACAAAGAAAAGTACATTAGACAAAACAACTGAAAATTCTAAAACATCCAAAGCCGAGTCTATGGACTCACCCTTGAGAAATGCACAGAAGACGACAAACTTAATTAACACACAAAAGTTCATTATACAACACAACTGAAAATTCTAAAACATATCCCAAGCCGAGCTTAAAGACTCTGCCCTTGAGAAATGCATAGAATTTATACCTAGATGACAAACTTTACTGACATAGAAAAGTGCATTTGACAACACAACTGAAAATTCTGGAAAAAAAAAAAATCCCAAGTTGAAGTAAAGGTTTTCTAGAAACCATTGTCTAAGCTTGAGGTGTCAACCTTGAGGGATGCAGACTGTGTATTTGGATGAAAAACTGAATTAAAATAGATAAATGCATCAAACAAAACAACTGAAGGCATTGACAATATCACATGTCGAGGCTCAGGTTTTTGAAAACTGCTACATGAGCTTCAGGAGCCACCCTTGGGAAGGTCAGCAGATAATGGGAGTTGTCCTGGTACCGCATGGCATTGGCATGTTGTTCATTTTGATTTGAAGAAATCATTGTTGCCTCTTTTAAGAAGATCTCCATCTTTTCAAGTACTTCTGCATTTTCTAGTATGAACCTAATCATCTGGATCTGATTGCTTGTTTCGGTAAACCCAGTGATTGTGACCTGCTTGAGACTGTTTTCCATACAGTCGAATGGCAGCTCCTGTGATTCCCAATAGCTGTGCTCTTCAAAGTCTAATATATCTGGAATATCTTCTTGGAACTCATCCTGTTGGATTAAATAATAACATATGAAGCTTTACACTGTTTGTGTCCAACATTGAAATGTAACTAAATAATATGCTAATTTACTAATGCTCACCCAGTCGACATCCACAGATTCTTTCACGGTGAGAGTTAATATCTCCAAGTTCGGACAGCTCCTTATCAGGCAAGCTATTCCAGGCAATTCTTGTTTCCCGAAGCCAAGAACCAACTTCAAGTGCTCCAGATTTTGGAGTGGGTTGGGCACTTGTTCTAGCAAATCTTCCCCTGTAGGCAGAACCTTCAAACGAAACAGAAAATTTCATGAACTTAGACCCAAACGTTTTAAAACCTTGTGCAAGTAAATATGATAGGAATAGGATAAAGTAAATGTCACCTGAATGCACCAGGTGGTTAATGTGAGTGTTTTGCAGTGGTCTAAACCATCCAAAAGTGAACCTAAAGCATCTCCTTGTACATGGTCTGCATATACCTGTTCAATTTCGATTATGACATCGTGGAGATTCACTGCATTTCTTATGCTTGAGGCCATGAGGTATTTCCCCACTACTTTCAGCATCAATAGCTCTGGAGTTGATATTTCTATGCTAAACATAGGCCACTCCTCAGTTTTACAGTTGATCAATGACAATTTTTTGATCATAATGTCTGCTTCACTCACCATGAATTCGTTCGGAATAACACAGTGTTCTAGACTCACATCTTCCAAAATGGGACATTTGGATGCTATTTCCCATATGGTGCATTCAAGAATTGTTACCTGCCTTAAGCGTAACCTCTTAAGAGACCATAGAATGCCAAAATTAATTCCTCTAAGCTTGCAGAAGGTCAAGGTCAATTTACGCAACATCGTTGGGGAAAAAGTCCTATCAGGAGGCAGTTCGTACGGTTCGAGGAAGTCGGTGGGTCCCAGCAGTTCTCCTTTAGAGAGGTCCAAATCAAGCTTTTTGATTTTGTTGGTAAAGGCAAAACGAACCCATCTTGTAAGCCTTCTGGTGTACGTGTCACTTCCATCATAACAAAAAGACAACTGCAGATTGTTAATAGGGCATCCAGTATGAAGCATGAGAGTCCGATTTGCATAATCCATGAACTGCCTTCTGGTTAAATTGATCAAATATGTTATGTACTCTGGGTCACTATAGAGGATATGAAATTCAGAGCATTGGAGGCGATGAGCATTTCGGGTGATGATATCTCTGATCACATCAAATTCGTGATCACATCAAATTCGTCAAGGTTTAGGCTTGACGGTACTTTGGACAAGTGGTTGATTACCATGCTTTTCCATAGTCTCGATAGGAGGCTCACCATCATTAAGTCATTGATCGGCAAGAGTGAGAGAATATAAAGCATAATTGCTTCAGGTAGGTTGCTTATGTAATCAACACCTTCAGATGTGTTCTCCAATCTCCTTTGCTGCCCCTTGTTGTTGCTGTCACTAGAGCTTTCCATTCTTTTAGTTTGTGTGTGAGAGATTGAACCTACTCCAGGATAGCTGGTCAGGAAAAAAAATTATTAGCACATCGAAAATCCTAAAAAGCCTAAAATATTAGGAAGAGAAATCCATGTTTGGCATTCGACTAAGTAGATAAAAAGTAGCGTACATATGAATTCATTACATCTTTCACATGTGAAATTGAGATGACAGACCATTGAACTGAAATTTATATTAGGACTCAGGTTAGGCTTCCTTAAACGTATTTCTGACCCTTTGAGCTTTACTCCTTGCAACCAGTAAGCTAAAATTTGACAGGGATTTTAGGTCTCAAACTTCAAGGAGACCTTTATTCCTTTTAGAACTTTCATATTGCCTAAAACCCATAAAAGAATTTTTTCCTTTTTTGTTGAACCCATAATTTATTTGTTCATTTTAGGCTGATATAAATATATGATTCCAAAAGACAATTAAAATTTGACAAACAAAACTAGCAATTCAATCAACAATTAGATATGCCAAATGTAGAACAAGCATTACAGTGAATTCCAAGGAACAAATCTAGTACTTAATAATTAGATCTTTTGATAGAAGAGTGTTGTTTCTCAACCGGAAAAAGGGGAAAAAAAACCTTAGTGATGTTATAATTACCATTTGACAAACAATACTAGCAATTCAATCAACAATTAGATATGTCAAATATAGAATAAACATTACAGTGAATGCCAAGGGACAAATATATAGACTAGATCTAGTACTCTATAATTAGATCTTTTGGTAGAAGAGTGTTGTTTCTGAACCGGAAAAAGGGGAAAAAAACCTCAGTGATGTTCTAATCACCATTGATGAAGGTGCCAGTGAAACTAAAACAGTATTTGCTACAAAAGATTTGATGAGATTTCTAAAAAGAAGTAAAACAATGAAAGAATGATTGCAAACTGAAGTTAATTTTCAGTTCCTAGTATCAATCAATTTATCAAAGTTGGAAATGGAAAATTTTTAATAATAAATATAACTTACTGACAACCTATATCTTGAAAGCGGAACAGAGATAACCTCGAAGTAATTTCTCTTCTGTAATTTGTCAACGGGAATATGGACTAAACAGCTTGAGATGGTGAAATGGAAAAAAAAAGGGATTGATCTCACATAAGAGATTAGTGACTGAAATACAAGGAAGCTGGAAGTTTAGAGTAGGGGGTTTAGGGAAATTTGATGCTAGGATTAAGCTTTCATGGGAGAACGAAGGATGGCAATACCAGGTACTCAGGGGTATGCTTAATATATATGCAAAAAAGCGTTAATTACGAGAAAATTTTGCAGCGCGGCCGTCTCTTTTTTGACAAATGTTTTTCATGAGCTATGACCTAGGGCAATTACCTTTTGTGGTAGTGATTAAGGCAATTGTGAAAATTCGTTAGGTTAAAGTCATGTTAGCTTAACCATTATTTTTCCTTTAAGAATTTTAATTATTTCTTCCCATTAGTAATTAATAGGGGCATTTCAAGATGTAAATTTTTATTATTGTTTTGATTCTTATGGTCTTTCAAATAAACTTATTTATTTTTACATTTCACATGCTAATAATCGTATAAATCTAAGACTACCTTATTTAAACTAATACAGCTAAGAATTAACTAGGCCCAATTGCATTGATTTTTAAATTTCCGAATTATATATGTTTTTCAGTTTAGATGGTTAATAGTGGTTGTACCGGTGCATTTAATTAATCTTTGTTGCCTAACTCATTTTAGAGAAGAGAAGCAAGTATGGAAGGTTTATGAATGAGGAAATCTCCTTCCTTTAAAGCTCTCATGGGAATGATGAGGCACAAATGTTATCTTTAGATTTTGGATACGCAAACATAAATGCTTGTAAAGGTAGGAGATGTTACCATAGAAATATCTCCAATTGTAGAGTCCCACGTCGCAAATTTCGTCGGAGAAATGTGTCCTTGGCAATTGCAAGGAAAGATGCCCATTATGACACATTCCAAGGAAAATATGTCGTTAATATCGAAGTGGACAATATTTACACACGAGGGTTCTTGCCACGTATTGGAGCAAGCCCCAGTTAGGCCTATGAGAGATACTCCATGGAAGGATGCCAATGACAATGTTGGGTCCCAAGATTAGGAGCCCGTTTGGGAACATGGGTTTGAACCAAAGGTTAGAACCTAAAATATTATAGCAACGCAAATGTTGTAGGAGAAAACACTACAGCAAAATTGGTTTGAACCAAAACTTTTTGGTTTTGAACTTATGTTCTCAAATGAACTCTTGGTGATATTAGAGTTCAACATCACGACATCACTCAGGAGAAAGGTGTCTTTGCAACTTCTAAGGGTAAGCGTCCTTGTTGTCTACTAGGGTAAAGGCCAAAACGATATTTACACAAAAGGTGGGATAGTCATTGTCTTTTGTTCACTTTTCTCGTTATTTTAGCGACTTGATTAGGAAAGATTGTGCGATGATTGAACATATTGATTTTGTGGCTCTAGCTATGCCTCATTAATTAACTAACTATTCCTCTCTAGGTCAGTATGTTGTAATCGAAGTCAACTGAATCACATTGAATATGGAGTGAGTTTTTTATTCCTAAAATGGACATTCCAATCTTTGATTGGCCATTCTATATTCCACAATTTATAGGAATACACATTCCTCAAACAGGCTAATATTATACTTGTTCTTTTCCAACCAAAAAAACTAACCAAAATTTATTGTTGTGGAAATTTACTCTCTCATAAATCCATATCTTTGGATTTAATTTAGGAGTATTTTTTATCAAAGTAGTATCTATTCTACGCTGTTACGACATTTAACCAAATATGGTAATCCTTATCTCTCGTGCACATTTAGAACTAGAAGTCCCGCGATAGGTATGTGACACTTATTGTGTGTTTGTCTTCCTCCTTTATCTGTAAACTTTAAAACTCAGTTGTGAGTACCCTTCATTCTTCTTAGCTAGCACTGTGTGTAGTGCCACACATGTCTTTTTAATACTTATTCGGTACATTTTGAATGTACCACACATGGGTAAAAATTTTTAAGCCTTGAGTTTAAAGTTGTAGCAAAACACCATAGCCTTTTTTAGCTTCACATACCAGCAACATAGCTGAATGCCTCTAAGGTGGAGCCACCAACATTTTGTAGATATTTTTTTATTTACTTTTTTGTATATTTTAGATACTTCAGATACTTATTGATGATAATATACTAAATAAAATATTATTAGTATTCTGTTCCAACTTGCTTTTATCAACTGAGATGATGAGTGGCTTGTTATTTTCAAATAGGCAAGTGATATTAATTCTAGGGTTTTTGGCACCCCCAAAAGTCTTCAGGAAACCACCCCTCCCCCCCGGCAAACTTTTAATTCTTGCAAATTACCATGTAAAGTTAATAACGTGTTGCAAAGTGTCCCCAAATCAATGATGGCTGTTAACTTTGGACAGAAACGCCCTCCTGCACGTGGTATGGTGTGCTTTATTATCATCCAAAATTCCAATTTCCACCATTCAAATTAACTGACGTGATCCCCACAATAGGATCTCTGTCTAAATATCAATCGCCATCGCTGATTTGGGGAAACCTTTGCAACACTTTATAAACTCATAGGGCTTTATAAACTCATAAGGTAATTTGACAAAATTAAAATTTCAGGGGACGACTTTCCAATTCATAAACGTTTCAGGGTGCAAAGCACCAAATACCCTTAATTCTATAGAGAAAAGTTGTTGCTAATTTCAGAATGAAATTTCACTTGCCATTTTGCTAATGATATTATTCTGATCAAAATTGAGACATTTAGCAATAAGCTAACAAGAAAGATTCATGGAAGTTGAGCTTTCTCTCGTACTTAAATAATAATAACATTGGATTGCGGTCAAATTTGCTACTCTGCTGGCAAACTGAAGTCAAATATTGTAGTTCTCCATCCAGTCACTGGATGCTGCACAGATGGTTTCTTAAGCTATAGTGACAGTTTATGCCCCTTTTTGTATAATGCTTATTCAGGAGATACATAAATCTATCATCTACAATTTCCAAAACTTCTGTTGCCTCACGACATTTTGAGCTATGTAGTTTTTGAGGAAGCCAGGATCGTTGTGGCTTTGGTAACGAAGTCTTTTGTCGTGAAAATTCCCTCATTTTTAAAGTTTCAGATAATGTCCATAGTGATTTGCAATTTGTGCCTCTTAAACCTTATTTCTTTGTCCTTCCGAGCCTAAGATAAAAATGTTAGGTATGAAAATAAGTTCCCCTCTCGCAGCCCTGCTGAAAATTTGTCATTGTCATTTCAGGGTAGTCCAGTGTTGAAGCAGGACTGCGCAAGCGGATTTCTTGGACTGCATGAGCGGATCTCAAAGAAGAGGGGGGGAAGTGGGTGGGTTTAAAGGCTATGCAAATTTGGTCAAGATGATAACGGAGTGTGGAATGGGATGCACAGAAAAGATAAACTGCAGGTGGAGTCCTTTCCAGGTTTTTCATTCAAATTGCCACCGTACAGATGTGTCTTTGTTTTCGGCTTCAGATTACACATCACCTGTTTAGATGAACGAATGTATATATTCTGCTTTCCAAATTGATTTCTAACCACAAGAATTACTTAATTTTTCATCTTTTCAACACAATTTACTTTCAAGAAATTACCTATGTGCATGCAAATTGGGCACTAAGAATGCCATGTGCCTTCTTTTTTAAATGATTAAGAGTTGAAACATAGGCTTGCTTATTTGTGTGGCTTTTGGGATGTGGAATAACTGGAAATACTTTTAAGGAACATGGCTGTTGGGCTGCCTTAGTTATTGTGAATAATATACCTCTTTTAACATAACCCTTTAGTTTTCCATTATTGTTTTTGAATTTTGGATTTCTCAAATTAATATATGAAGGGAGAAAATGCTGTGGCAGAGCCACTTTGTATTGAGTCTCAATTTTTGAAACTTGAATCTTTCCTCTTTTGCAATTTGAAGTTTAGTTATGCCCCTATTTTGAAAGAAAAATTACAACGGTTACCCCGCAAAATAATTGAACTTTGTTGTTGCGCCCCCTATGCAGTACTTGAAAATATGCTTTTGTAACCCCCCATTGTATGAGAAAAAAAATATAATTGTGTCCCTACTCAATAATTGAAATATTTAACATTTAAGAAAATGCTATCTAAAAGTTTCTCATTGTGCTCCCACCAAAAAAAAAGTTTTGGCTCTGCCACTTACTTTTTCAGGACTGAAATATTTGTTTTTTAGAAAGTGCATAAATCTTCATACTCCCTAACTGTAGAGTCAATTCTCGAAATTTTATCAAATGAATTGGGTTACACAGAGTACTTGGGTGGGCTTGGGTATGTCTCTAAAAAATTCTTAGGTATGGACTAGCTTCCTTCCTTCCTAGCATTAGGTCGATGTAAATGGGCTTCACCGGGCTAGAAAAGATAAGATTTTGTCACACTTCTCTATTATTGACAATAAATAAATATAATAGACGTTGTGAATTATCTGCAACATTTCCCCAAGATAAGAGCCATACGTTTCGACACACAAACATGTACATATTGCAACAGTTTAGTGGGTTGAGATACAAAGGCAGATTCTGTTAGAAAGACAAAAGATAAATTAATCCTTGTGAGAACAGCCTAATGGTTAATTCTACTCCTTCCAAATAAGCCATTGCAGTTGAGCCAAGATAATGATAATAACCCCCAAAAAAAAAAAAGTTTGCTCCCCTTATTTTGCCACCCTTTTAGAGCCTTGATGATTACTGATTCTTCTTATTTATTAGCATTTTTGGCCATGTGATGATAAAATTATAGATGTTCACGTTATGTTTCCATGCGTCTGTGTTGTGACCTCTGTATTTAAAGAACCAAGATAATTGAGGCCGTTGCCAGGACCAAGCTAGGTTTTGTGAAATCCCAGTTATCTTAAGTGCTTGATGAATGTTCTCTCCAACTGTTCTAAGCATAATGATGGATGCTCCTCTGTAGAGTAACAGAAACCCATAAAGAAAATGGAGAAAAACTTTCAACTACCCCAATAATTTTTCTTGAAATCCGGAATCCCATTACCAAAAGAGACCATCACTTTCAGAAGTCCCAACTCCAAGCCCAATTCACAGAAAATAAAATAGACTGTTGTTGTTTTTTTTTTTTAAATTTTAATTTAAATAATTGCCATTGTAGAAGTTGGTTATTGGAGTGGTAACCTCCAAGTAATTATCACCATGTTGTAGTTATCTAACTGGTCAACAGAAAAAACGAAAAAAATGGAGACAAGAAGAATAATATACGGGCAATGGAAAAGAGTGGTTCTTGTGTCACTGTCTTATTTATATTGCGTGTGCATGAACATGATTTTTTTTTCCCCTCTCTTGCTTTTAACTTCTGACACCAGTGTCCTGCTAAATTGCTAGCAAATTCTCTTTTCTTTTGTTTGCTTTGCAGACTTTAACTGCTGTGGAGCCGAGTAACTAGAGAAGTTGAAATTTGCATTGTTTGATGGTAGGAAGGCACACACGTTTTCTTTGCAACAGCACAAGGAGTCTTGGCATAAACATAAGAGGCCATTTCGCTACAGTATTTTATCTCGCAAAAATTTAAATTTTTGTTTAAATTTTTTGTTCAAACTTGTGAACTAAATGGGCCAAACAAATTACGTTAATTTTAGCAACATCTTACCTAAAAAAGGAGAAGTTTGAGGAAGTTTTTTCCCAAAAGAATTGCCATATGAAAACTTTCATGTTGGGATTAGAGTGGTTGAAGTTTGAAACTGGATATGTTTCAAATTCAAAGAAAGTGGGTATTTTTCAAATATAGTTTTGACATTTGTACGGTAGGTTTCTGGTTTGAACCGTCAGATTGGTATTAGGTTTTGTCAATTGCATATTTTCTTTTGTTTTGACAAGATTTTAATGGAAACTGAAGACTAGAGTAACATTACAGTAGGGTATGAAATCTCAATCTTTTTTTTTTTTTTTAATTTTAAAATTTTACCTGGATTATTTTCACTCCTTGGCTCTGCTTTTTTCACTCAACATCATTGCAGACGCCATCATGAAAGGAACAGATACTGTTTTCTAATAGGGTTAGACAGAAAATACAACTATGAAAGTAACTACAGCCTTATCTCTCTCTCTCTCTCTCTCTCTCTGTGAATTTGAGCTTTAACTTGCAAGGCCATCTTCTCCAAGTAAGAACTAATGAATTCTGGACACATAAAAAAGAGAATCATATCATGTTTTGCTTAGTTAAAGAATAATTGATGTATTTCCTAGTAAAAAGCTTCAATAACCTTACTTTATCTAACAAATTTGTTTCTTCTAATAATTTTATAGTGTTCGGTGGAGATTAATGGAGACAACGAGAGTAAGATAAGGCTTAAAAATTCAGGTGGGTATTTCTTCATCTTTATAGTTTAATCTTTTGTTAATATATTTTTTTTCACTTAATGAATCGTTTTTTGGCTATGTTCATTCATAAATTTTATAGGGTATTTGAGAGAGGTGTGAATCTAAGGTATGTTTGACATATTATATTGTAGTATATTGTATTATATTGTATGGCATTGCATTGTATTATATACGAAAAATACTATACAATATAATACAATATAGTGTGCCAAATAAGCCCTTAGAGTCTAGACTACAAACAATATAAAACTTTCACATGCTACAATATTAAACAAAATTCTCACTTGCTACAATATTTAAACTCTAAAGTCGGAATTCTTCTCCTATAATTGTATTTACATTCTTTTAATAGCTATGATCTAAGTAAAAAGCTTAAGATACAAGCATCCCCTAGTGTGTTCTAATTCAAACTATACTAGATGTTAGGAAGACATTAGACATAAGCTTTCTTATCGGCTCCAAAGGGGATAATAAAAAAAATTACCACAAAAAATTATTAATTCCTAGCGCCAAGAAAGAAAGGCACTTTTGATGATTAATTATATATTTTGAAACTGCAGCAGCAGTACATAAACTACATGGAAAAAAAAAGCATCTTTTCCAAGTAGTAACGTTTGAAAAAGGAAAAAAAAAAAAAAAGGACCCCACAAAAACAAAGTCCAAGTTGTTATTGAGCATTGATTAAGCAAATAATGAGTTTTGGTTCCTTTGTTTTCATTATCATGTAACTTAACGTATTGTATAATGTGACAAGTCCCCTATGTGTTTGACATTTAATCAATTTCACTTTTTTCCAGTATTATGTTTCCCCTTTTCCTAGCCAACTCAACAGTCAACACCTTTCTTTTGATTAAAAATATATTAATATCTATACATATATATATATATATATATATTTACTTTTGTTTATTAATTTTTATAAACTAATGGATGGGATGATATGTCATGTTATTCCACGTCAACGTGGTTCTTACTGTTCCTAATATAACAATATTACGTTGTTGTCACGTCAACCTAATGGATGAGGTGACAATTGAGACTGACATTTCATGTCAAATCATAATTCATTTGTAATATAAGATCGATGAGGAAATTTGTACTTACCTACTTGCAGGATTACGCATCCAATAATTGCAATTAACCGTTTTATTAACATAAACACGTCATATATAAAAACAAAAGGGGTTTTATTATGGTAGAAAAGGCATTTTGCATTGTAGATGGATCATGTTGATGGAACATGAGTGTTTTATCTCAGAGATTAATTTTTTACGGTCTGATTTGCCTACATAGAATGCTTTCTTACTGACATTGTTTATAAAAAATGCTCTTATCTTCTTAAAGTTTAAAAAACGTCCTTTTTTTTGTTTTTTTTTAACATATTAATTACATATTTATTATTTTATCCATTATAATTCAATCTAAAAAATTGAAAACTTTAGTTTTCTTTCTATTTCCTCATGTGATAGTGAGAAGGAAGGTAACTTGGACTTTTATAAATCATTAATTTCTAATAAAGGGGCATTTTTAATAAGTGGTTTGTTAGAAGGTATTTTTAATAAGTTAGGGCATTTGGAGGGCGTTTTTGTAAGTTGTCTTAAATTTTTTAACTTGGATAGTCATAAATTTGACTATTGAAATCTTAATTTGATAGCTAAGACACATGCTTTAAATTTTTTAACTTGGATAGTCATAAATTTGACTATTGAAATCTTAATTTGATAGCTAAGACACATGCTTTATGGGTGGTGTAAAATTGCCTTTTCCATCATGAGGATTCCTTTTAATTAGGTATGAAAAAAATACTTTGCCAATAGTATCCTAAGTCTTTAGAAAGTTCAATTTTTAAAAATTGAACTCCAAATGCAACTTTCTAAAGACAACTTAGATGGCATGTGAGATCAAAGTGAAAAAAAAAAAAAAAAAGCTTAAGTTGGAAGGAGGAAAGAGGATATACCTGATAATCACAAAGCTTTAATATGTGAATTTGTCATGTCACGTCACAATTAATTATACCAAGGGGTTGTTTTCTTTTTAAGTTCAAGGCTATGTTTGACAACTTAGTTGGAACTAATGAGTTTTAACTATTATAGTATAAAGCAAAAGTTTATAACAGTGTAAAGTCCTCATATATTATTGTGTTTTGGTTTCAATTTGTAGTTTTAACTATGTTATTAAATACTCTATAAACAACTCAAACCTTGAGCCAATTTAATTGAATGTTTAGTATAATAAAAAGGACCAAAATCCCATTTGGCAAGTTAAATCAAACTAGTTGAAACGCTCATCTGAAATTCAATTCCCCCAAACTCATAAAATTCAAACCATTTTGAACAATACAAAATAATATTTTTATACATTTAACACTCTTCAAAATTTATGTTTCAATACATCTAAGCACATATCCAAATTTTATTGTTTTGTTTGAAAATCTATAGTTTTAATTGCATATCCAAACGCTACTGATGCTACATCAGTTTGGATCGTAATTTAAGTCATATTTTTTTAGATTTCACGGTTCAAACTAAAAATAATTGAATCGTCACAATTTGAATCCATCAACCACACGGGATCCTATGTAAAACATGACAATTTGATGTATTCAGTGAACAGTTAAAATAATATGATAATTTAACGGAATTTAATAATAAAAAAATTAAAGATTGAGAACCGTGTAATACCACCAACCATAATGTTCTCCAATCAAGTATAAACAGCTATAAGGCACAACCCAAGAAAGGTGAAACAAAAAACAATTCCCTTTATTTTTGCATGTAAAAAGGGAAAGTGAAAAACATTGATCTGCTACCAGCTGTTGATGACAACAATCAGGGCCCATAATGGGCCACATCCCTCACGTGTGGGTGTGGGCTTTTTGGGCCCAACTAAGTCTCCCAAGTCAACATCACGAAAGGCCCGCACGTGTTTATGTCCGCCATCATGTCGTCTGAGAGTTAAACACGTGAGAAGGTGACAGGACAGCGACAGATGTGGGCTCCGTCCAATCCGCTACCGCCCAAATTGGGCCGTCGCCGTCGTTGGTCCAAAGTGCAACATTTGCACGTGAAGTTTGGGCCGACATTCGGTCCTTGTATTAGTCACTCCTAATCAGGGAAATTTTTTGTTCTTCAAAATTATTAATTATCCCAATTTGGGTTTGATTTTTTTTCCTGCTTTTTTTAAAGGTTCCCCTCTCATTTTGAATTCCTCAGCACGGCTTTTTGACTCACCCAGAGTATTTAGAAACCAACTTGAAACTTAAAAATTGTAACCTGTGAGAGTTTTACACTGTAAAATATTTTTACTTTATATTGTAACATATGAGAGCTTTACAATATAGCAGTTGGAACTTTGGTATTAAAATTTTGTTTCCAAACACTCACAGTTTCGTAAGAGTTAACTGCTTATCTAACGATGGGAGTGTTTAGGAACCATAGAACTTGAATATTGTAATATATTAGAGTTTTATATTGTAGCATAATTTTATTTTACAGTATAACAGTTAAAACTTTAGTATTAAATTTAGTTTCTAAACACTCTATAGAAAGAATATGTATACACACACAACACACACACCTGGCAGCCCATATTTGTTTGTATAAGATTATGTAATAAAATAATATATGTTGTAAGTGTAGCTGGGAGACATATCAATTAACGTGGGTTGGGTTTTTTTTTTTTGTTTATTTTTCTCAACTTGTAATGTTTGAAAGCGAAAACTCATTTTGTATATCAATGCACTTATATATATATATATATATATATATATATATATAGTGAATAGTCATCAAAGAAATTTTATATCACCATAAAAATAGAAAGAAAATTTTATATCCAACCTGAAACTCTAACCTACCCTTATAGGTGGGCCGTATATAGACTGTAGATGCCTTAATACGACATTGGTTTATTATTTGGTTCTCTCTTTTTTAATAGGAACCAATTATTATTTTTTCATTTAATGAATAAAATAAGTTGAACGTGTTAGTGGTAGATCCTAATCCTAACCCTAATTGGGGTATATGATGAATCATCTACAGTGTTCTTGTGAGGATTAATATTTCTTTTTTTAAAAGAGGATTAATTTTTTTTATGTTGCCCTAAACGTTAATTATCTATAAAATTTTGCATTATCGATCTATCAAATATCCTTTTGGTAATTGTCTCTTGTCACCTTTGATTCAGCATGGACCTCGACATGCATTTATAATTGCTTGCCATCAGCGACGATAATTTATATTTATTTATTTTGCTTGTCTTAAAAAGCAAGGATTGAATTTATTATTTTCAAGGATTGAATTTATTATTTTCTATGTTCACTTTCAAAGTTATTTTTATATTTTTTAAGTCAAGCTCAAGCTTATACATCTTCCAATCACCTTTCTCCTTTTCTGAACAGGATATATATATATATATATATATATGTATGTGTGTGTGTATGTATATATATATATATATATAGCCACACACCCAACTAAAAAAATATTTGTTACTATTGTGTAATTTATTTAATATCATTAAGCACTAAAGTCTCATGTTAGGATTTGAAAAAGGGAAGTTGGTGAGCCATCTCTATTGTGTAAAAATATTTTGTCTATCTTCTTATAAATTTTGTTAATGTAGCGTCATGGTTTAGTTTTGCAAGAAAATTGTGAGAATAAGTTGGGAATATTTTAGAAGCATTTGTCATGCTTTTAGTGGTTGTTTTAGAGAAGTTACAATCAATATGGCTTATTTATCTTAAATGAACAAAGGATTAGGTATTTGGGTTGACCAAAGATAACATAATTTCGAACATAATTTGGGTCTTAAGAAAGTTTAAAATCCTAATCATATCACACTCTAATTAATTAAGATTTGTATTTGCCTCATCTTTATTGCTATATGAACTTGACTTGATCAAATTCCAAAACAAAAGAGAGGAACAAAATTAGTAATGGAAATGAGTTAGCCATTAATCAACCATTTGAATGTTACTAGTAATCAGTGATTATCTTGCATTATGTACCAACTCTCTTCTCTCTCTCTATATATAATACACACACACATATATATATACGTGTGTATGTGTGAGTGTATGTACACACATATTTTATACATATATGCGTGCATGAATGTATAAAACTTTATGAAAAAAATAATGAAGCTAATTTTTGATCTCTATTAAAAAAAAGGATAATTCGATTACGGAATAATATAGTTACAGACTAGAAGAATTTGCGAGAGATAGAGAATCTACCATATTTTACCCAATTCTTCAGATTTGTGCTATTTTCTTAGAATTGTGAGTATATAACGCTAGTGTAACTTCTTTCGACCCAACAAGTGGCTGCGATGTTCCACTTCAAAGACCAAATTTTATTATTAAATATTGACACCGGTACTGATATGCTGCCACATCAGCAATCTGAACATCATTGAAAATGTTTATAATCTGTTAGGGTATTTGGCCTAGTAGTTAAAATCATTGGTTAGAACTATAAACACTGTAGCATGTGAAAGTTTTACATTGTTTCTAACTGAAAAGTTGGTTAGAACTAATTAATGTTAAAACAACCTATGTTGGTTGCTCTAAAAACCATCTGATCCCTTTAGACTCCACATTTTTCATTTTTATTTTTATTTTTGTAAATTCTTTAAAATCATCCATGAAGCTAATTCCGCTTTAAAACAAAAAATAAAATAAAATAAAATACCTTTTGGGGGCCCCAGACACTCAGAGACGATAGCCCCACGTGGATTTTTCTGATTGGCCCAAACAGTGGACCTTACAAATCCCTTGAGAGACTTTGTTGAATATGTAAAGGTCAACGATAGTTTAAAAAAAGAAAAAACAACGTGGCACTATCCTACAGATGGTCCTTTTGGGGAGGCCCTCACCCGAATAATTTCTCTCGGATTCTTCACGTGTCTCCGGAACTATGATGAGCTTTGCCTTTGCATGGCCGGTGGGCCCCACCGGAAACAAAAGGATCGCCTGCTATGTTGATATGTTCCCCAAGCCCCTCCTCGCCGATTTATGAGAACTGTCACACGACCACAGAACTGTTACAATCGTCAGGGACTCTTATTTGATGGGGATCATCTGCGATGCTACTCATAGTCATGGACTCATAGTTAATAATGCAACACTATGATATAATCAGTCCGATTGAATATGTATGAACAAAAAGAAGAAAGGAAAATAGGAAAATATCCTTGGGTGGTCCAACGGTAATAGACTATGATGATAATTGCCACATATCTTTATTTGTAAACCTATTTGGTGGGAAAGTAGAGTACAACAATGGGCTCTTCACCACATGCAGTGCCCTTTGGTAACACACATGAAGGTGTACTGAGAGCTGGTTTGGCTCAATTGTTCATTGGGGTTTGAATCAAAGAGTTAGTTTAAACTAGTATTTGGAAAATCTTTTTGAGACTTTAAGGTTTTTTTGACAAAATCAAGTCTAATTAAAACTTTTAGTTGCTATAGTGTATAATTCTCATTGAATTTTTAGTATAAAAGTTTCAGTTTTAACTACACTTTTCAAATACCATATTAGTTCAAACTATTGATACGATGTTTTGAACCAAAAATCTACTAATTGGTCACTCTGTTCGGACTTTTCTCTGGCCAATATATATATGGTTGTGTATATATATATGTTTATTTTTACAGTCAAATTTTAGTATTATTAAAGGTTGTAAAGCACACCCGCTTTAGTAATGAAATTCAGGAACTGTATTTTCCTTTCAAAGTTAAAGAAAAAAAAATATTCCGGATTAATTTACCTTGGTGCCCCTCAAACTTTTTGTTATTTGCAAGTTGGATCCAAATTTTTTATTTTAGACATTTAGGAGGTTAAATTTAACAATTCTTGATAATGCAGTTCGATCAATATAAGTCACGTCTTCTAATGGACGAAAATTATGATCTCATATATCAAAATTAAGAAATTTAGAACATAACTTAGCAACCAACAACAAATTTGGGAAGCATTTTGTATAAAAAATAATGAGACGTCCCGTTTACCAAGTGACTTAGATTAACTATTCATTCATAGTTGCGGTAAATTTTTAAATTTAGGATCCTTAGTTATTAAAATTCAAAGTTATAATTCAAATTGCTAACATCAATAAGCTAAGGGCACACGAATAGTTAAATATAAATTTTTGAATTCTGAGATAAAACTGTCACCGATTTGGTATTTCGGTTGGCAACATACGTACATGTGAATTTTATATCATGTCTCATTATATAAAAGAAAAATTATTGGCAAATAACAGAATTTAATAAACTATGCGCATGATAGCTTACCAATGATTATTCCAAAATCTTAAATTATCAATTTTCCTAAGGCTAAGACTAAGACTAACACATTAATATTTCGTTACAAGTCCAAAATATATTGAATCTCTGACAGTTTTGAGAAGTAAATTCACAAGAAGTTTGGAATAAAACCCTTTTTATTTTTTACTTTTTAAGTAAATAAAGAGATAAAAAAAAAAGTGATTGGAGAGATTTAGCACATCCCAACAATATACTCCTTTGATATCATCTTACCTAAAATTTTTCAACAAAATTTTAAGCAATTGTAAGGTGGATCAATATGACACTTTTAATGTGCAAGCATAGTCGTGATTTCACATTTGACTTAACTATGAAAATACAGAGTTTAAAATTCCTACTCTCAAGTTGAAAAAAAAAATCACAGTTTTTAAAAGGAATATTAAACTTTTAATACGAGTGCGAAATTATTATTTTTTCTTTGTATTTAGTTTTAAGATTTTAATAAACACTTTTAGTTGATATGTATCAGTTTGTGAGTCCACATATCCTATTATAATCATACTGTAATAAAACACATGAATTAAAGTTGTGTGTAAATTATATGATAATTAATTAAGAACCATTCAATGTAGTGTGTGTATATATATATATATATATATATATATTTACTTTTCCTTTTTCTTTTTGGATGACAGGATTTTTCTTAATTGTATGGTTGATTTTTGAAATTTTCTTCTTCATCCAACTCAAAGTACGAATGTATACTATTTCTAGACAATCCATCATTTTCTAATAAGCAGGGAAATGCAGTAAATTCCATGTTATAATTAAGCAATTGTATTTTATTTGAAAAGACAGGCTAAATAATAATGCCAAAATTCAAGAAGAGTAGAATATTCGTATCCAAAACAAAACATGTGACGATAGAGTAGGTCTTTCAAGGTCGATCACATCATGATTTTGTCTTGGGAAATATGTATATATCTATCTCTATTTAATGTACCAGTCTCATTTGTAGAGAGACAAATAATTTAACGATTTTTTTTGGATAAATGCATGGAAAAACACAAATCATGATCATGTTTTTCAAACAAAAAAATTAAAATAAAAATAATGTCAAATTCAGAATAGCGAAAAAAACAGTACTATTAATGTAATTCAGACTGCCATAAACTGACACTGTCTTGACACTATGATTACAAGTATCTCCATGAATTATTAATGATTTTGTTTTTCGGCCTAGATTCTATCCATACTATATATATACATATATATATATGTATATATGTCCATTTTCCATTTTCTTGTTTGCGTAAAATTGAGGTATAATTATTTTAAGTTAGAAGAAGATTTTCTTCTTCTGATTTTTTTTTTTAAAATAGTAAGAGGAAGATTTTAAATACCCATATTTGTGACTTATTCTGCCACAACTCTAATCAAGAATCTAATTTAGTATAAAAATATTATAGCATTAAACGGTGTTTTATTGGAGCATGGAATGCAAGTGGACAGTCATATTATTATTTGTACATGAAAAACTCAAAACTAGAGCTGTGTTGCTAATTTATAGAGGGCTCAAAATAATGAAGAAAAAAGGTGTTTGCGGTTAGGCATAGAAGATATTCTTCTAGGACATAGCCATAGGAGTCCCACATTCCACTTTTTTAAGTTAAAAATTTTAGGCTGCAGCTATACAATATGTCCTAAAATTTTGATATATAAAATTTACTTGCATCTTATTTTCCATACCTTGAATAAATAAATAAAAAGTTAAATTCAGCTTTTTGAATTTTTCATTTATAAAATTAGTCCATTATTAAAATTTGTTCTAACTCAACTTTTGAACTCTTTTTATGTCTCAAATTTAGTCCATCAGTTATTTGTTTTATTAAAATTTTAGGAAACATACTCTCTGTAAAAAAAAACTAAAAATGTTTTAACCAATCATATTGTTTTTAAGCAAATTTAATTGTTGAGATTTAAATGTGTATTTATACAAGATGTTTAGCAAACTGGTTTAAATTGAAAAAAATTAGTTCAAAATAAACTATAGTATATGAGAACTTTACACGATCCATTACTAGAAATTAAGATTACACGACCCTCATTTCACGACCTCTTTTTAAAAACCCATGTAAAGCAGGGAAAAAATAGTAATGGTCCATAAAAAATACAAAAACCATCATAAAAACTGGTGTTTTAATGAAGGGTTTTAAACAAGGCTTACACGATTGTTTTTAACAAAAACCGTTGTGTAAGCCCAGTTTAAATTTTAAATGAGAATTTCTTGCTCAATTAGCCTAGTTTAAATTTTAAATAGGAGTTTTCCACTTAACTTATTATTTCAAATTTCAAATAAAGAGCCCATTCCTTTTTATTAATTTCTTCCTCTCATTTGGTTCTATAGAACCAAAACAAACACTATTTAAAAACCCCTCTCTCCTTTTTTTCTCTCTAACCATCCCCAAAAACAAAAATGAAAAACCTATTTTTGATCTTAGTTTCTCACACTTGCTTCACTTCACGCACTGCATTTTTTTTCTTTCTTGCATTGAAGAACACCGACGCCACTCTCAGCAATAACGGCCACTAAGAGTACGAGGAGGTTCCCCAGCTCCATCTCTCGCATGCACACTCGCTTGAATCGGCCTCCCAGTTTTCACAGTTGCCGATCGAGAACCTCTCGCCACCGCTGATGAACCTCTTATCGATTTCGAGCCCCTAGCTCAAGCACGTCGTCATGATACCCTAGATCCTGATGAAGCACAGAGGAAGAAGACAAGGAGAAAGAGGGGGAGGAGGATCAATGTAGCTACTCCTAGACTTATAGTATTCTTATTGATAGGAATAATGCTTTTTTTTTAATCTATTTGTTTTCTAGTATCTTGCTACTTGTGTTTTTTGTGTTTTAATTGTTTGATTTGCAAATAAAGATTAAGAAATGAGGAATCAAAATTTTGAGAATTTGAGCTTGTCAAAGTTGCTTAAACACAGAGTTATGTCTTAGGTATATATATATTTTTTTGTTTTTGGTCAAAGCGTGCACAACAGTTTTTATTAAAAACCATCATGAAAGCTATCTGCCATTCTAACTTTACATTGAAAACCGTCATGAACCATCATGTAAGCTTCATTTGACACGACGTTTTTAAAAAAACCGTCATGTAAGATTCATATAAATCACCTTCAGTCCGCATGAAAACCAATGTTCCACAATGGTTTAAGTTATCTTTTGTACCACGACGGAGGCTTGCATGGCCCTTTTTTTAATCGTTGTGTAAAATTTTCACGACAGTTTAGAACAAACAATTTTTAGCAATGATCACTATAGTAGCTTTTATTTTACATTGTAGCATATGAGACTTTATATTATTATTAGCTCAAACTAATTAGTTTAGACCAATTTGTCAACTGCAGGTTTAATCTTACTCCATCATTTGTCAGGAAGATACCCATTTGGAAAATTTATGTATAAAAGATATTTCCAAGTATTTCTATAGGATATAAGTTATATAATCGTATTAGTACTATATTCAACTTTTTTGGGTTCAAATTTTGTCGAGAAGATATTTAGCCTTTCTGTCACCACTTGGACAATATATATCCCCTTTTGTGGAAAGATTTTTTTTTCCTTTTTTTCTTTTTCTCTTCAAACTATGGTATTAGGTGAAGTTGAGAGATTGTCATATAGAGCATCATCATATCCCATACAGAGCCTGATAATATATTGTCAACTTCAGGAATTAATAAGCTTCCAACTTAGCTGATGGAGAAAGTTAGTAAGAAAATGGTCCTGCATTGGGGTTTGATCTCCCAAAGATAATTGCATGTCTCTTCTATGAAAAATACATCACTTCAATAAAGTCTTCAGGTGTCATCAACTCTTCCATTTACAAAACTCATGAATTTTTATACCTATATGAAGTTGAAGTTTGCTTAAAATGACATGTGGACCACATGAACCTATCCATAAAATTTAATGAGTCTTTGTCATCAAGATGGTGAAGTCTAATCATGAAGCAATGTGGTCATGAAAATGAATAGTATTTGTGGGAGTAAATATAGGTGGATAACTAAGACTGGATGAGTTGAATGATTTATGTACATTTAAAAGTATAGATAAGGATAGCTTTTTTTTTAAGTAATTTTTTTTATTTATTGTAGTCCATTTTCTTTGCCATAAAAGAATATTATTAGTTTCTAGAACTTCACTAGAGAAATGTAAAATTTCATGCAAAGTAATAACCAATAATTGATACTACAAGGTAATAGTTCTAACTGACCTACTTGCATTACCAATGAGATAAGTATCTCCATAAACTGCTTTAAAAAAAAGACACTTATTATATGTAGGGTAAGAGTAATGCTAAATGGTTGGAGTCTTGGAGATTATAGCTATTAACTCTTAAATTATTACTATATTGTTTTACTGTAGAGGTGGTAGATAATTCAACTGATGCAAAGTATGATCCTCAAAGATACATTTTTTAATGGGTGTGTGCAGTATTGTTTAAAAAATCTTACATTTTTTAATGGGTGTGTGCAGTATTGTTTAAAAAATCTTATCACTATTCAATTTCATAATACATGCGCCATTTGATTTATGTCGTACGAATAATGGGGTACCCTACTGTAGAAATTTCCATTTAAAAATTTCTATGAAAAAAATCGTGGAACACAAGTAATGTGAGCTTCTTGTTGATATAATGACACTACAAAACAAACACCAAATTGATGTTCCACTGAATTGAAATTAAAGTTCACTAATAATTCACAATGTTTGGTCACTTGTCCGTAATGTACCAAAGAAGAAAAATTCCTTAACTGGCCTATTTGCATTACCAATGAGATAAGTATATCCCTATACTTAACTGCTCTAAGAAAACCACTTATTATCTGTAGAGTAAGAGTAATGCTAAATGGTTGGAGTCTTGGAGATTATTTTATACCAATTGAGCTATTAACACTTTTATTACCATATTGTTTTTAGTGTAGAGGTGTAGACAATTCAACAGATGCAGAAGGGGACTTTTTAAAAAATGACTTTTTCAAAAAATTTTATTTGGTCAATGACCTCTTTTTTTTTTGGTTTTTGGGCATAAAAAAACTAGCTTTTTGGGCATCAAAACAGTTACAGTTTTTTTTTGTTTTCACCCTGGTTAGGTTCCTCTCTTCGATACAGTCATTTTTCTCTTTTCTTTGAAAAAAACTGGGGCAACTTCGGTGCTCAGAAAAAGTCTTTTTTTGATAAAAAAAAAAGAGGTTATTTACTTAATTTTAAATTTTCTTTAACCCTTTTTTCAAATTTTGCCGATGCAAAAGTATGGTCCCCACACATACATTTTTTTTAATGGGTATGCAAAAAAAGAGAAATTTATTAGGACATTTGTGGTGGAACCATTAACTATAATTATATGTTTTAAATCAGAAAACACTTATAACATGTATGTAGTATTATTATTTAAGAAATCTTATCACTATCCAATTTCATATTATATGTGCCATCTAATTTATGTCGTACGAACGATGGGGTGCTTAATGCAGAAATTTTCATTTAAAGATTTCTATTGAAAAAAGGGTGAAACACAAATAATGTGAGCTTCTTGTTGCTATGACACTACAAAACAAACACCAAATTGATGTTCCATCGAACTGAAATCAAAGTTCACTAGTAATTCACAACATTGGTTTGGTCACTTGTCCGTACCGTACCAAAGAAAAATCCCTTACACAAATGTTTGAAAGTGGGCATTAGATGGACCTAGTGTTACCTTAGGTTTCTTGAACAAAATCAGTGTTGATAGACAAGGAAAAATAACCGTGTCCAAGAGGACAAATGCACATAATGCAGTCAGATTTTTTTTTTGGGGGGAACCACTGCAAATAAAAGGACCTTATCTTGTTCAACAGTGCTCTTGGAAATTTGAAGCCTTTTCTTTTTTTCTTTTTCTTACATACTGGAACCTCTGAAATTCTGTCTCTGAATTTGTCTGTTTTTTATTTCTGGATTTGTCTGTGGACTATAATAATTTTGTCTGCCTACCAAAAAAAAAAACGTTTTTTTTTTCTTTTTCTTTTTCTTTTTCTTTTTTTTTTTCCTGAAATCAAAAACTGTTTTTGTTTTGTCAGTTCAGAAAGTGGTAAAGAGGGAACAACCTCTGATTCTACCTCATCTGTGCCTTATAGCACTCCAAAACAAAAGCCTTTCAGTACTCTGAAGAAGTTCTTCTCCTTTGACTGGTTGTTCCCATGTCATGGACATATAAAGCAGAAACTGGAGATTGGTAGAAGTGAAATTACAGATTTAGATACAATTGAATTTCTTATAGAACAAAAGTAGCTAATCACAAGTTAAATGTGAGCCTACTAATTAAAGTACTATTATATATCTCTTAAGTAATTGGCTTGAATAATATTGCTACTTTCTCCCTATAAAACAACCCTAATTCGCAAAAAAAATGTGGTCCCAAAATTAATTTGGCTAAAAAGTGCATGACTTTATCTAATTTGGTTGGTATGTAAAGAGCTATTAATTCACAAATTGACAACATTTTTGTTTTCTTTAATGGGTCTTTAACATTTTCCATTATAGCATGGTGAGTGAGGTTCTTTTTTTTTTCATTTTTTATTTTTGGACCACTTGCTAAATATGCTCGGCAGACAAGTCATGGAACAATATGATTAGTTTGTAAGTAGGATTGTTAGTTATTCTTTGCTATCTCATTTAACAATATACCCTATGAAAAAGTTGGTGTCCTTTTCTTGAATAATCATAGAAAAAGAAAGGAGATCATAAGAGGAAGGCTCTGCTGTTGCCGTTTTAGTAAAGGAGTCTATCTAGGAGGGGCTTAAGTGGGCAGGATTCCTGGCTCGAATTAAGAATCAAATTCCCATAAAACGTGATGATTATTGCAAGAAAAAGAACAAGATAAACTAATAGAAAAACTAAAAAAGGCAAAACAAAAATAAAAAAGTACAAGTTAGAGTTGCAAAAGAAAAGCTTTCTTGAAAGTGGAACTGTTTTTGTACATGGATGGACTAATTCAAAGTCACTATGCATATTAAACAAACGGCTAAAAAATTAAAAAAAAAAGGGGGGGAAAAATTAAAGAGAGGGCGGTAAACATGAAAACATGATGTTACCTTAACCTAGTGAATAACTTTTTTTTGGGGCTTCCCTAAGGAGATCATTACAAAAACAGTTCTTCTACACCTCCATGAAAGGATCAACATTTTTTTTTTTTTTGCTACTACCATAAGAGTCTAGCACATCATCATGATACTCAATTTTTTTCTTCTCATTTTTACCCCCTTCAAATCTTAATCATGGTTGCACCATTGTTTGTGCCCCGGAACCCATTTTGGGCACTTGGGGCTGAAATATTCGGACAGAACCCTTGAGTTCAAGAGCTCAACAATGGGTGCAAATTTCACACACCGTGGGGTCTTGTATTGATTAATCGACGCACCTAGGCTTATGGCATAATCCATGAGCTTATCGAAAGTCCCTGCCTCAACAATTCTGATTTCCAAAGGCCCAATGGACTTGTCCGACACGCGTCCTTGGCGATAAACGCTGTTGAGAGACTCTTCAATTGTCAAGCAGCAGTCCTCATAAACCGAAGGAGGAACAGGAGTTGAGCCCTTGAGGCTCATCTCCCAGTAGAGGACATAGTGACCCGGGATTGTTGTGGTGTCTGCATAGCTTGTGTATTCGGACACATTGGCGTCGAAAGGAACCAAGTGGTTAACGGCATTCTTCATGGCGTTTTGGAGCTCAACTTCATCGGTCTTGTCCGAGTCTATGCTCAGAACCACATTTTTCCTGCATATGAAGCTGAATTGTGGCGCTTTGTTCTTGAACCCTGTCACTCTTAGCACATCTCCAACTCTATACCGGTAAAGTCCTAAAAAGAATAAAAAAGAAAAAGAAAAAAAAAGAACACAACCCATTTTTCGTTAAGACCAATCAAACAAAACCCATAATTTTAAAAAACCGATTAATTAAAGCAAACGCAATTCTAGAGATCCAAAATTGTCGAGGTTCCAAAAGTTTTTAATATCAAGTGATGTTACAGAACGAGTTACTATTTATTAAAAGGTAAAATGGGGCTTTTTATAGTATAATTAGTCATGCATACAGCGCAACGCTTTTTCAGATAAAAAAAGGGTAAAAAATGGCTCAGGGTAGATTATCTCATTGAAAAAAATGTAGTTCTAGGATTTTTATTTTTTATTTACCTGCGTAGGTTGTGACAACAAGTTCATATTCCTGGCCAAGCTTGACATCGGCCAAATCGACGAGCTCGAGATGTTCCTTAGAATTAGTGGTGACCCCATTGATATTGGAGTTGTTTCTGTTGACTGGCAAGAATTCAAAGTAGGCCATGGTGGGGATTAGGGTGTAGGAGACCTCGCTGGGATTGTAAAGAGGGTTAAGATTGACACCGAAATAGCACTCGGAAGAAGCGTACATGGTGCAGACCAGAGGGAGCCCATTGCTGTAGTAATCAAGCGTTGGGATGTACTGCGACATGGTCCCAGTCACAATGACATCCACATATTTCGTGTTAGGCCAAAGCCTAGTTATAATCCCCTGCCATGACTCCTTCGAGCACTCGGACTCGATAAAATCGGCGAGCTTAGGGTCGGGTTTGAGAATTTTAGCCACGGCCTCACGGACCGCCTGGTCGGTTATTTGGGCGTGGAGGGTCCCTGTTCGGATGTCGTCGCAAAGTACGGGCCAGTGCTTCTCGAGGAACCGGATGGCGCGGATGAAACCGGAGGCGAAGACCGCTCCGACACGGAGGACTTCCTTGTTTTGGCAAAGGCCACAGAGGAGTTGGGAGTACATGCTTTGGTAAGAGTCAGGGCAGAGAATGGCCTCATTTGGGCTTGTGTAGTTTGTGTAAGGGTCATAGGGTCTGTCCCTGAAGTGGCTACTTTTGTAATAGGCAGTTAGGACCGGACGAGCCACTAGGCCACCAGGTGTTTTGGCCTCGGATTTTATGAACAAAAAGTACATTCCTTTGCCTTTCTCTAGGCCAGGGACAAATTGGCTCATCACTGGCATTAATAGGCTATACAGCAGTGATCTTCTCCCCATTTCTTCCTCAATTGTTGGCATCAATTTTCTCTCTCCTCCTGATGTCCCCGAGCTGCCCAAAAAACAAAAAACAGAAATGACCCATTAGCCAAAATCACCTAAAAAAACAAAGTCAAAATACTAATGCTCTATTTGGTTCCTAAATTAAAATGAAAATTTAAATTTTTGTGAAAGAGATTATTGCAACGCGGTTCCAAGTGCAAATCAAATAGAGGGCTAAATCCGACGAAAAAAATGGCTTTTTACGAGTGCCCACCTAGTCAAAAACTCGGAAATGGGCTTGGAGCAGAGGATTTGGGAGGTGTCGCCGTTAGCAATACGGTTAATATCAGGCTGGATATCTTCATAGGAGATGACGGGAATGAGCTTCTTGAAGGTGTCACGGTCAGTGTGGCCGTTAAGGCCGCGACGCTTCAAGTACTCGACGTTGGCATTGCTTGAGAGGATCTCAGCCAACACACGCTTCTGGACTTCATCTGCGTTTTCGGTCACATCTTCTATGAACTCAAGCGCCTTGGCGTTCTTCTCTTGGAGATTGTAGTTGTCAGGTAGTTTGGACTGTGAGTTCTTTGGCGCTTCAGGCATGGTTACAATTTCTAGAGAGAGAAATAGAAAGAGAGAGAGAGTTATAGCTATATATATATCTTTCAAGTGTCTTTGTTTTAGAGAGGAGAGAGAGAGGTTTTGAGATTTTGTTATGGAAATTGGAAAGAGAGGAATAGGAGATGGTTTAGGTGTGGGGGAAAAAGAAAGAGAGAGGTGGTTTATATAGAGCAACATGAGGAAGGTGGCTGGGCTTGACCGATGGGGATTAAAAAGTAAACCAACAGTGGAATGAAGGGGCATTTGTGGAAAAATACACATTTTTGCACGCTTTATGTTTTCTGTTGTCCTTTTCAGAGCATGATTCTGTGACACACAGAAACATGGAGTTTCCATGCATTCAAGATCAGGTCAAACTACTTCAGTTATTCCATTACTCATGTGAGAAATTATATATTGTTTTTTTTTCTCTTATATGTATATATAATATATATGACATCCATGCTTGTAACAAATGCTTCTTACCAAATTATATAGGACCGACAAAATATATAGGTTAATATATGTCGATATGTAATTATGACTTCAGACAAAAATAGAAGTGTGAAGAAAAAAGAGAGAGAGTTTTATGTTAACCGTAAGATTAAAATTAGATGACTTTATACAGTTGGTGTAGCAGAAATATTCAATCCCATAGAATATGTAGTGTCATTTTAATCATTAGTCCTATAAAATTTCTTTACAGCAAATTGTTCAACTGTAGAAAATAAAAAAAATGGATTCTTCTGTAATGGTTATTCGCATTCGTAATACTCATAGGTAATGCAAGTTTTAAAATCATTAGATTGGGTTAAAATAATCTCTTTTTTTTGCCGATTTAATAGCTAAATTACGAATATCTATTAGTAGATTATATTTATAATATCTACCAAAAATCACAAACTTGCATAGAGAAAAATTCGAGTTCAAAATGACTTGTTAATTATCACAAGCCTGATTGGCCAACAAACTCAAAAGAAATCCCAACTATCCACGTGTGATATTATTATTTGCTCATTGACCTTAGTTTCAATTACCTTCTAAAATTAGTTTTCTTAACTTTTGCAAGCTTAAGTTTTTAAACGCATTTTCTATTTGTCTTCCTCTTTGGAGGATGTGTGGGCAACAACAGTGCACAGGCCAAGTGTTCTTGCGTACAAGGAAAATCAGAATAATTAATAATTAATGTTAATCCATTCAGAATCTACCTTCTCAAGGTGTTTAAAGCCAATTACAAAAAAAAAAAATAATAATAATTTTTAACAGGCAATACCCGGTAAAACCGCAGTAAGTACTCCTACAGGCGCGCGCTTGTACCCCGGATGTCCTGAAAAATACCGGCAGCCACTCCCCCATTTTTCGATGGAGGTAACTTGCATTTCCCGGTAACAATAATTAATCATGATATTTTGGGTCAATGTCTCGCGCGAGAAATTGGGGGACCGAGAGAATAATAGTATGCGCAGTTGTGTATGGTAATAATTGGGTTTTTTTTTTTCCCTTGTTCAAGAATCTAAGTGGGGCCGGACCAGCTGGCTGCCAAACTTGATAGTTTGACACGTGTACGAATGGGAGTGCAGTGTCCAATGCCTTCACGTAGTTTACTTTGGCTTTTGGTGTATCATTGGTGCTCATTGTTTCACCAAAAACTCGGCTCCTACCAAAGTATTTTTCACACCCATTGTAATTTCAAACTATGTATAAGACAATATCATAACAAATTCACACTTAAATTAACATCACACATACAATAATGCTTCCGGGTTCCTCGGAGCCCAGGACTCGCATGAAATTCATATGGATCCATCTTTATGTGTATGGCCTATTTATGCTTGTTGCGAGTTCTAAACGTTCTGAAACCCAATAGCGTTACTCTTACGTTTATATAAATTTGACGTAGTTATCGTGCTATCATGCATAATTATTGAGAAAAAAATATTATAAGATAACAAAAAGTAGGACATAGTTTGTATATGACTTCATATATTTGCAGTTGGATGTAAGAAAGAGAATTTTTATGGTAAGATTATCATGCTTTGCTATAGGTAGAACACAATTTTAAATAGTAAAAAATTAATTTAAATGATTCTATGTTGTCATATATTTTTAATTTGATATGATTTTAATACAATCTTAAATTTCAAATAGTATCCTACTAGTAAGGTATTTTTAAATTTCTACAATATTTGAATATCTTCTGAAAGAAAAAGAAAAAAAAATACTATTTTATGCATTCCGACTCGAGATGCATAAACTCTCTTCTGAGTTGAGACCGTACTCCTCTACTCCAGGTGCGTAAGCTCAAAGTAGAAAATTCGAACTAAATTATTTGAACGTATTTTTGCATAGACTATAGACTATATCAAAAAAAAAAAAAAAAGCACTAGTGACCTTTTTTCCTGAAAAAAAAAAAAAGAGTGGTTAGAACTTAGATATTAAAACGGCATCACTTATACGTATAGCATAAAGGTCAGAGTTTGGACTAATTTGAACATAATATAGGTAAAAGATAGGCTAAAACTTTGAACGCAAAAAACACCAAACCAATATGTGCCATAAAGAGGTATAAGAGAAATAGACCAATAACTAACGTTTGTCAACAAGAGGTGGTCATGAATAACGTGGTTTTTATTTAAATTAAAAAAATGGTTAGGAAAGAAGTTTGAAATTTGATTTAAAATCAATCTATTGTTAACCTAACTAAGACCTAGAAGTGGATTGAAAAAGTAGAATCTTATCTAAAATTACACCAATAATTGTTAAGGCTCAAAAAGGATGGCTAGTGAAAGAAAACATATAAATATAAATATAAATATATATATATATATATATAGATACATATATCAGCAAGAAAAAAGTCATATTAATGAAAACCATCTTATAAAGGCAAGAAAAAAGAAGTCGTATATTTCAACAAGAATACACAAAAACACACACACGCGTTTAGCTCATGTATTCGTTTTCAACATTTATGTCTTTTGTTTGATAACTAAAGATATGCTATTTTTTCCTCCTATTTTTTTGTTTGATTTCTAAATGTCTTTGAAAGGAGTAAGAAAATTATTATAGCAACAATAATTTTAGCACCATGACGAAGTGTAGATAATTGTAATGAAAACTATGGTGGCTATGACATGAATAAACTAGTACATTTTGCTTTTCTTTTTTTTTTTGATAATGACATGTTGCTTTTTCTAGTTCCTCTGGAAATAACCTACTATTGTTTATTTGGGGATGAATAGACAATGACAATATTGCCAAACTTCATACTAGTAAATTATTTAGATTTTCGTAGGACGTGGGCTGTTGGATGAAGCTTTGACTTTTTAGGTTGACACAAATAAGTTTTGGTTTCTAAAGATAGGAGGCTGAATTTGGAGTGCTAAATGCACTCTCAAGGACAAGATCTCAACCGTTGGTTGTTGTGGGACCTCAAGGTATATGTATTACTGTAACCCGAGATTTCACTACTGTGATGTTTTTAAGGAACACAACTCAATATATATATATATATATATATGTATACTATCTAAATTCTTTTGTTAATAAAATAACAATTTCTAATCGGAATTCAACACGAGAATCTCACATAAGTGATTTAAGAAGATAAAAAATGTAAAATAATTAAAAAACAGATTTGGAATTTCATATATATATATATCAAAAATTAAAAATCAAATCTGAAATAAAAACCATGTTCCGTCGCCTATTCTAGATCCATAGCTAGTTCTTTTTCTTTGTTCTAATAAATTAGCAGAGCTCGTTCTATGGACAAACTTGAGTTAGGCGTCGAGTGAAGAACAAACAAGAAGCCCTGTTGTTGTCGACGGACAATCTGGCTCTGAATAAGAATGAGATGAAGATGGGTAGCTCGCAAGAGGCTGAACAACAAGCGAAAGACGCGGCGATTGATGCTCTTGCAGCCTAGCTACTGCTTATTGTGCTCAAAGCGGATAAGATAGAGGCTTTTTTAATGCTATGGTCTTCTCAATTTCCTAGTCTCGGTCCATCATCTTTTTTATCTCCACAACGTTGGGTTGCACTTTGCACCTTTCACCGACCTCGCGAGTCTGATTTGGCACCATATTAACCATCAATGAAACTCCAAACAACGGAGGACTCTCGATTGACTTTGAGATTCGGTCTTCTAACTTGGAGTGGCATACTAGTGTCAATTCCATTCTATCGTATTGAAGCACAATGCTTCATATTTTCTAGGTATGCTGTTTTTTTTTTTTTTTAAATTATTATTTCACATTTTTTATCCCTCACGGGTTCTGTATATATTTTGTATGAAAATAGAGAGTTTACAAACATAGAAGTCTAAACTGCATACATCAAAAGGTTGAAGAAGTTAAATTCCTAAAAATAGACGACACAAATAAAACGAGTGTATGTTCTCAAAATTTGATAAAAATAACCCTAAAATTATGGTCACAAGAGTGCATTTATTTATTTTTTTTCGAAAGTGGACTCTACCAAAATAACACCTTTTTTTTAGAACTATGGGTAATACTTATCAGGAATACTACGTTTGGAAAAACATAATATTATCAAAACTACAACGAAGAATAAAAAATGCCAACTACAATTTCTAAAGATAAACAAAAAAAAAAAAAAAATCACCTTCCTGTAACTGTTTTTTTTTTTTTTTTTTGAGAGAGTGAGACATTATGCACAGGAGCTGAAGGTGATGATGATTGATGATGGTGATGATCCACAGGAAACAAATCGCCACGTCATGGAGTCCATACAGAAGGCTTTGCACCTTATCTTATCCCCAAAAAACCCGGGATTTCGAAGGGACTTGCTGGTGCTAAAAGACTCCTAAGCTGATGTCACTGCCACGTCACCACAATCACACTCCATCATGAAGATATCACACTCCTTCAAGAATATCTTGAGAGCGCCACGTGACCATTCTCACATATGTTTCCTTGCCAAAACAGTGGCATGTGTTGATGAGTTGACTCACTGACTAGTCAAAGACCCGACTGGTAATCCGATCGGATGGCTAGGAACTAAACAATATACCATTGGGAAAGTATTATTAAAAAAGGATGACTTCTGATTATTATTCTTTTTTTTAAAAAAAAATACTTCTGTTTTTTTTTTTTTGAAATACAAAAAAGTAATTTTGTGTGAGCATAATCTATTTTTAGCATTCGGGTTTAATTAGAATAAGGGAGTTTTATTTTATAGTTTTGAAAAATGAGAAGTTCTACTTATATAGAATTTTGTTAATGACCTATTTGTTTAGTTGAAAAATATTACCTTTTGTAAAAAAAAAAAAAAAGGTTTCCGAGACAAGGTCTTGAAAAAAAAAATTAAATAATCAATTTTTTGATATTTTGATGGTATTAACATTTGGTTTATTTGCTAAATATTTAAAAAAAAAAAAAAAAGCTCACAGAATAGTCTGCTATAATAAAAATTCAGGAATAAAAATTTCCCAATGCTCATTGTTCGTAAACTTATAAGCCCAAAAACCTTGAGTAAAAAAATGAAAATTTTGTGATAGAGTATATGAAAATTCTATAATTTAAAGAATCTTTTTTTCTTAAAAAACTATAAAAATGAAAAACTGACAAAATTTATTATAAGATAGATACTTTAGTTTTGTTAGTATATTCTATTGTTTGAAATAGTTATGTGTTGTATATTGTAAATTTTTAATGTGAATAATAATTACAAATTAATCATTAAAAATTAATTTAACAGTTAAAAAAACATAACATTACCATTGTATAGTCAAAATACATGTGCCAGGAGATTTTCTAAATTAACTTGTTTTGTACATAAATAAGAGAGTTGTATAACAGAGTTCTTGGGTGGGACCCGGTTACTGGTTGGGAGGAGAAATTGGGGGGAGGCGGGTGCACCAAGGCAGCAGGTAGGCCCGCACCCAAGTGGGACGCATAGTGCTTGGTGCAAGTGAGAGGGATTTTGGGAATGTTTAGGAGAGAGAGAATGTGTGTGGTGTGGTTTGTGGGGGAGACAGGGACAGTGATGCAAATCTTTGACCGTTGACTTTCTCATCACAGATATTTTTGTTTAATTACATAAACTAAAATAAATTTAACATCTCGAGAAAAATGGTGTGAATAATGCTTGAGCATTAAAAAATATAGTTGCTTTTATTTTAATTAATTTATTTAATAAAAAGACGTGAATGTATCCCCTAATCCCAGCTTTTCACCATTGTCTCCCATTATTCAGATTTTCTACTGTTGATCTTGGTTGTTATACATCTAATTAAAAATATTGATTAATTAATAATTATTTAATGATCATGTGATCTGGAATGGAAGAAGAAACAAAAAAATAAGAAAAATAAAATAGGTTTGAGTATGAGTTGTATTAATTTAGTTAATTAATCACCTAATTGATACAAATTCTTACACTGGCTTGTATCGACGAAAAATGAGGCCACTTCTAATTAAATTTATTAATTTCTGACGGTTGAGGGACGACTTTTGTGTTAATTATGCAATTATTTTATAAGTAAATCTCTCACTTAAGTAATTGCATTGGATTACATATAATACCTCTCTGGTAAGGTATGTCAATTTTTTACAAAGAGTCGGTAAAGAAATATCTATAATGTAGGTAAGAAGTCCGATTTAAGTTTGACATTGAGATTAGAGCTTTTATGAGCTCAAAAATGACAACGGAAAAAAATAACTAAACTAACCAAATATAAAATAGTCCGCACATAAAACTACATTATTAAAATTGAAGCGTAAGAAATGGAAATTTGATTAATATATACTTATATATATATATATATATATATATATATATATGAAGAAAAATATCTCGACTAGAGTTGGTACTTCTTTAGCTACTCATCCCATACTAAGCTTCTCACTCTCATATTAATTAAAAAAAAAAAAATCTTTCAAGTGTAGAAGACCTTTTTTTTTTTTTAAAAAAAAAGATAATACCCAGTAGACCCCAAAAAGAAAAAAGCCAGACACTCAAGCACACAGACGTGTGACAGAAATTAAAAAAACAATTAATTACAATACATACTCCAAACTTTAAAACGTAACATTTGTTCATCCTAATCTATAAAATATTAACAAAAAAATTTTAAATTATGTTTTTAAGCATAAATAACACAGTATCAAATAATAGGGACAGTTAAAAAATTTCGTGAACTATTAGACTGTTAGTTCATCCCTTTGTAGTTATATAAAAGTGAAAAAAGAGATTATTTGTTTGAAATTTTTTAAGGTTTTTTAGTTTACATTTTTAACAATTATATTATATCAATTTTTTAAATTCAAATTAGCTTTAAATATAATAGAGTTATTAAAATACTCATATATTATGTACCAAATTTTAATTATGTATAAATTTTTTTAAAAGTTCTTATAAAAGAAGTTTTTTAGTTAATATTTCATATTTTAGTGAACAATTTAGTGAACTATTAGATTGTTAGTTCATCTCTTTGCAGTCATATGAAAGTGAAAAAAGAGATTTTTTGTTTGAAATTTTTTAAGATTTTTTAGTTTATATTTTTAACAATTAAATTATATTAATTTTTTAAATTCAAATTAGCTTTAGACGTAATAAAGTTATTAAAATACTCGTAAATTATGTACCAAATCTTAATTATGTATAAATTTTTATTAAAATTTCCAATCAAAGAAGTTTTTTTGTTAATATTTCATAATTTAGGGGAACACATGTTACGTTTTGAAGTTCGAGGGGCACAGTATTACATGAGCTATAGTTGAGAGGAAATTTTTGTAGTTAATTATAAAAAGACTCCAAAAATGACAATCAACAAGCATATAGCTATGAAAAATGAAGAAAAAACATACATTATCTAGCAATTTGTGTTTGTGTGACGTATTCAGGCCAACACATTTATAACACGAAAGATTAGTATGAACACAAATAGGACATGAATAATAAACATGTCAAGAATTCAAACATAAACACAAAGCGCATATGCCATGTGTAACGTGACACGACATGCTTAACATGTTTATTAAACAAGCGGTGATAGGTTGACATGATAAAAACCCTTATATGACACGATTAAGACCTAGTTAAATGAGAAGTTTAAATTTTTATTTGGAATCCAAAAAAAACTATTCATTCAAAGAAAGTATAAATTAACTACTCCATATGCATAATAACCAAATCAAGAAAGCAATACATCTTACCACATAAACATAAATTCTCTAAATCTTAATAATTAACAAAAACATAATATCTAGATACAAAACATATAGTTAGTATTAGTATGGCACACTTAGCAATACTTGTAATATTTTTATTTTTTAGTTTATATATGCCATAAAAGGACAAGTTTGTGTTTTCGTGTCGGTACATTTACGACTAATTTATTAAGCGTGTTAAACGAGTTAGCATGAATTTAGTCAATTTATTTTTGTATGATTCGTGTTAACCTTTTTATGGTCTATTCATTAAACATGATATCTAAACTTGTTTATCTTATAATGTTTTCACATTGTGTTATTATGTTGCGTCCAAAGTTACCGGCTCTACGTACATATATGCACATATACGTGAGACATCAAACGGAGAAAAAGAAAAATATAGTCTCTTAATGTAAGAGTTGAAAGTGATGGAATTCAATGCAAGAGCAGTACTTAGTTGTCAAGTACACGAACAGGAGACTTGATAATAAATGCAACCAACCATGAAGTTGACATATTATTTCTCGGTGGTGATTAGTTGAGATCAATTTTTTGTTTTGCGCTTTTTTTTTTTTTTTTTGCAGTTTTTTGAAATAATTACTAATATATAGATAGCAAAACCATGTATGCACGTCTATCCATATACATTCACACGTAATAACATGTCTACATGAATATGCATTTACGTAGTTGGTTTATTAACACTTTGGTCCCTAAATTTTTAATTTTGACAAATTTATCCCTAATTTTTTTATTTAAACCTCTTTAATTCTTGACACAAATTAATAAATGATGAATAAAATTGTACAGAAATCATCACAATGTCCTATATGCATAATAACTAAAAATTTTACGAAAATAACTAAACTAAATGTAAAATATTCTTTGCACTGTTATTAAAAAAAATACTTAAATTCAAGAACATCTTACATTTAATGTATTTATTTCTGTAAAAAATGTCAATTGCTATGCTATCAGAACGTGATTATGGCTGAGGAATTTTGAAAGTCATTTGTTAATTTAGTGTTCAGAATGAGAACACTCAAAAATCAAAAGTTCAAGAACTAATTTGTTAAACTTAAAAGTTCAAGTACCAAAGCAACACATACACAATATTTAGAAAAAAAACACAATAAAAGTACAATTTGATTGCTTGAAAGCTACAGAGATTCACATTGGTCACAAGTTGATGATTATAGTACCGAAATGTGTGGGGTAAAGAATGTTCACCATGAACACACAGCGGCTAGCACGAGGAAGAGCAGCTAGCACGAGGAAAAGAAGCTAGCTAAGCAGAAGATTAACTTAATTAATTAAGTTATTCTTATTATTTTTAATTTATATGGGTCAAATTCCAGCAGAGAAAGAACACAGATTAATATGCCTTGACCATTAATTATTAGTTGTAACTTAATTACGTATGATCAAACTTTAAGAAACCTATCTTGTGGTCCCTCAATATCACGTTGCCCAAAGTGTGAAACATGGAAGAGATTGTCACTGACAGAACAAGCAGTATGGAAGACATTTTATTGGATCTAAAAAGGGGAATTATCATCACCGTATCGTTAAGATAGGATCCTGCCCCTAATTATGTGACCGTTTTTGGGTTAATTATATATAATTTCGATGATTAAACAAAGTACAACCGACTTGATCACTTGGACTTAATTGGCTAATGCAGATTCATATCCATGTAAATCCTAATTAAACTATTTGTCAATCACATGCAAAAGAAAGAAAAAAAAAACCCTTTTTAGCTCAGCTAGCTTTGAATTATCTGTCATTGGCATGGTCAAGGTAAAAGATGACCTTTTTATTATGTGTGTGTGTGTGTGTGTGTAACTATACATGCAGCTTTGATAGAATGTACACTTCAAAAAGACTTCGGAGCTCGTGTTCTATACTGCTTTTACTTTTAACCTTTTAACATGGTACAACATCATAAGGTTAAACGATATGTTTTTCTTTTGGATTTAGATATGCTTATGAATTTTATAGTAGACGTGAAAAATATACCTTTATTGGTTAGGGTTCAGTTTTAAACTATCAAATTTGTTTTATAAAAGTCTATTTGTTTCATATATTTTTTAATTTTAATACGATTTTAACTAATTTATAAGATGTTTGATAAACCAATATGAATTAAAAAAATACATTCAGGTATTATGATATACAAAAGCTTTACTCTGTATTTATTAAGAGAGTTATATTATAAACGTAAGATTTAAACTGATGAGTTTAAATTGAAATGCCAGTTTACTCTACAATTGAAAGCTCGATTATATTTATATTTATAACTTTTTTTAACATTGCCAACAGTAATATAGGAAATAAACTCAACTACCAATTCATGTAATGATGGACACACAGGACTCGTAAACATTTGTCGTTTTTAGAGCAGTACTAGTCCTTCCTTGCTGAATTATTAGTGGAATCTTTTCATCTTCTGTCGGGGTTGAAAAGAAATCAAGTAACAAAATGATGAGAGTTATGAACCATGTACCGAAAAAAAAAAGAGAAAAAAAAAGTGTCCAAAATAGAAAAAAAAAAATGTTGAAAGCCCTATAGGAAGTTTCGAGCCAAACTTCCTCTAAACGTGAAAAATGTTTCAACTCTTACCCAATGTACATGTCTAGATATGGCCCACAACTGACACACACTTTGAGCATGTGGACCCTACTTGGGTCTAATTGTATGATCAATGTAAGCTTCTTATATCAGTGAGTACACCATATAGGAATAAGACATAGGGTTGATATGGATGGACATGGCTACTATATATATATATATATTTTTCTTCTTTCTAAGGACCCATAATGTTATTGTATGCATTTGTACCCTTTTCAAATTGAAAACAAGTTATCCCGTGTGTGTATATATGGCTTTTCTAAAATTCTAATGTAATATGTAAAAGAGAAAAACGTAACTTAACAATTATTAAACGTGTCATCAACGATTAATTGACGTAACATCAAAAAATTTAGTCATTCAAAAATTATGTTATACACTTTAACATCTTATATAGATGTTGGATTGACACAACAATAAAAAATTTAGTCACCCAATAACTATGGTATGTAGCTTAAAGCCAAAGTTACGTTTGATAAACTATTATGTTACATTTTTTTACTTTTACTTTACGTTTGAGGGATGATTCCTCCAGAAGAATTGCAGAAAAGTTCTATACACACACACGTAATGCTATTAAGTAATTTTAGTTGAAATGATGTTACTTGATATATTTCCTATAGTATTTATAAGTGCAATAGTAAAATATATGTTTACCCATTTAACGTGGTGCCCAATTCAAATACTTGGGGTTGGGGACATGTTATAATTTGGGCATATGTATATATATATATATATATATATATATATGTATGTATTGTATAATAATAAAATCATCTTTGAGCAGCTAACATAACTTTTACTAAGGCCAAGGAAAATGTGGATTAAGATATCTTCCAAAAGCAACTTTGTGTGGCTAAAGCATAACAAAATGATGTTTTACCAACGTCTTTAACACCTTAATTTTAGTTAGTTTTAGATTAATGATGCGACAAAAATTCTGACATTCAATTAAGTAGACCCTTCATGTGTGAGTATAAAAATGTTAAAAAAGTTAAAACTATCTTTTTGCTTAACACATGAGGCCACGATGTAAAATCTTTGCTGCCAATTAAAAGAAAAATCTTTAACCATTACTTTTTTTTTTTTTTTTTGTGTGGATAACTTTTATTTACTCTTTTACTTAGCTAGTTGCACTGTTGAAAGTCACTTCTTTGTCATATTGGTCCAATAATATCTTGCTATTAATCACTACGTAAGCCGCAAATTAAATGCATGCATCTTATAAAGCATATGTATATATCATTCTTAAAAGCACTTTCAATAGATGATGATTAACACAGAAAGCAAGATTATGAACAAATTAATTAAAAAGCCCATTTAATCCTTCGTGAAATGTCAGTTTCCTAAGTGATATTTTTCTCATTTTTCTTTTTTTTTTTCCTTTTTTTGTTCGCACTCATGTTTTACTGTCGTTTTAGTTTGCGAGAGGCATCATTACTATATTGAGGCTCTACAATATATGGCATCAATATGTCTGAAAAATCTGAACCACATTTCTCTTTTTCTCCTTGATAAAAATAAAAGGACATATGGGAACAAATTATAACTGGGACACAATGAGTAGGGTAACTGAAAAGAATTAACAGTGACAAAAGATTAAAATAAAAAAATGAAAAAAAAATTGTATGATGCCAATATAGGGCTACTAAAGATACTAAATTGATAATAGATCATATGTGTATATGATATAAAAAACAAAAAACAAAAAACAAAAAGCAAAATAATATATTGAGAACACTACAGATCATATGTATGATTTTTCCATGCAAATTTCTTTCTTGTAGCATTAATATCACTTCTTTCATTGTCTCTTTAATTTTCTTTCTTCTTACTTTTCTCGCCGACACAGAAAACTTTATTCACTTGGCCGACACCCAGATCATCATCATTGAGTAGAAAGATGAAAACCGAAATGGCTTCAGTACTTGACGTGTACCATGTCCTCAAGTTATTAGCAAGTCTACAACAACAACAACAAAAAAAAAAGAAAGAAAAAAATTAAAAGAGAAAAAAACAAAATCTTTATGTGCAAAAGGGAAATCTACCCAGATTTTGTGTGTGTGTGTGTGTGTGTGTATGACGCCATGTCCTCCACTTACATGCACAAAATTGACAACACATACAACACCGTTTACTACAAAAGCGTAAAGTAAAATATTGTCAAAATTATATCTTCATCTCTCAAGTACCATAACTGTCAAATATCCACCACCATGAAAGCTATTACTACTACAACAGAATATTTACGTAGACACCCTTTTTGACACATATTTCAATCTGATAGATATAACACGATACACACAAAATTCTACTCAACCGAAAGAAAGAAAGAAAGTAAAAAAAAAAAAAAAAAAGCCCTAGTTAAGTAATTTAAGAACGAAAGTTTATGAATATTCACATTTTCATTCTATCTTTTTTATTTGTATATAATTTTTTTATACAACGCTAGCTGTTATCAGGGTTTGAGTAATTGATTATAATACATATAACATGCATAGTATAACACTGTTTAAGTATAAGAACAAAATCATTCCGAATAGTCTGATTTTCATAATTATTATTTGGAGTTTTTGTCATTTATAATGTATATAACACGCATCATGCATAACACTATCAAAAATCAACCAAAAAAAAAATCACAATTCAACTATTTCCTATCATAAAAGCCTAGCTATAGTATATTTATGACGAAGTTCTTTTGTTTACGGCTATCACTTTCTAGGAGGAAACTTGTTGCCGATAACTTTGGGCCTTTGGACGTCTGCTTTATTAGATCATTCATTTTTTTTTTTCCTTTCGCTTCGATTGATAGAAGAGTGATTTTACCCATTGGGAGAAATGGGTGCTTCACCTTCACATATTGATGGATGGGTGATTATTATTGATGATTCCAGTAAAGGGTCCTTATCCACAAACTGTTGTTGCACTCTTGTGGGCCAAAGTGCCCCAGAAATTAGAGGATACTGTTCATTATGCCACTGCAAGTCAATCCCATGCATATATATATATATATATATATATATATGAATATATGTGACGACCAGCTGAATAATTATTGTTCTATAGTAATGTTGTATTTTCAGGAAGTTTTCTGATTATAGCAAAAAGAAAAAGGAAAGCTATATATATATAGAATAGTTCTGGCTAGTCACGTTTGTATATAATATACGTACATTGTATCAAATAATAGAGAACACAACTATACCTAATTTTGTTAATATTACATCTCGAGAAAGTTCTTAGCATTTCCCAAGCGATGTGATCTTGTAGCCACTATTTTAGTAAAAAGAGAGTATTCTTAAAAGTTGCATTCTTATATAATTTTGTATGTTGCGTGTGGACTCTCGTTTGGTAAAGATGTACGTAGCAATTATTCATTTTTAGTTGGGAATTATTAGAGAAGTAAGACACTTTACGGCTGAACAAAAAGTAGAGGGAGATAATTGATATGCCTAGTATATTTTTTTTATGACTAACAAAGCCCTGGTCTTCTTTTAGAAGAGTTATCTCTCTCATATTCCTTTTCTGTCGTAAGGATTAATGATATGAAGAATTAGAGTAATATATATATATATATATATATATGTATATATAACTCCACTTGTTGGTAAGACATCGTTGTAAGATTTTTATCGAGTTTCATTAAAGGGTCTTTTTCTGGTTAGGAGATCTCGTACCGATAATGCACGTTTCGAAACATTGGATTTAGTCCAAATAAACAAGTATATATATGTAGGATAAACAATTTTTAATACAAATCGGACAGTTGAAAAATAAATTGGCCCCACTAGCAATGTATTTTTTAAAGTGGTTCAGTTGTAATACGTTTTTAATATTACATATTTTCAATAATTTCACAATTTGAGAATTGTGTTTGTAGTGTATTTTTCATCCTTTACCATAGAATTCTCCAAATAATATACCAATCTTTAGCACAACTAAACTTTAACACAAAAGAGGTAACAGCAACTTGGCAAGTTGATCGAATCAAGCTGACTAGAAGTTCATGCAATTCTGGTCTCTCATGATAATCAGATTATTATTTAAGAATAAAAAAAACAGCGTTAAAAACGATAATCTTTACAAAAGATGAAATAAAATCTTGCTTTTAAAATTATGAAAAGCATATATGTGATGCTTACAGAATCTAATTCAGCTGCTGGATTCAAGCTGGACTCATCTTTCTAGACTACTACTTTAGCGTCAACTGGTGACATAATCCTGCTCCTGGCTTTTTAGGATTATGATTACCATCAGATTTTCCTGTTTAAGGTGAGGCTTAGATTATAATCATGTTTGTCATGTCTGTGAAGCATATAGTGAAACATGATAAAGAGATTTTAATTAAATAATTATATCCATAGTACAAAAAAGAAGGCAGATAAAATCAAAAATTAATAGAAAGTGGTGGCACTATACTATAAGTATATATTAATGGCTACATGACCTATATACAGAAACCTAAAAAGGGTATGCTTCCTTATTAGGAAAAAAAGAAAGGCATTTTAGAAAATCATGATTGGTGCTTTTCCCATTTAATATATATATATATAATATTTGATTAAAATTTTTAATTTGTGTTCGGTTGAATATATGTTCATGAGGGGTACACAAGAAAAAAGAAGGAAACCAGCTAAAATGGATGCATTACTTGGTTGAGGCCACAAATCACGTGGTAATACCAATAAAAATGAGTTTGTCGGCTACTTTCGGAGGCCAGGATTGGAAGGCTGGTGATGTGCATACACTTTGTGTCTGTCTGAAACACAAAACATTGTTGATTATGGTTGAGCATGTAGGAGAGGATAAACATTAATATAAAGTAGAGGGGGAAAAAAAGCAAGAAAAACATGAAAAGATGGATCAGAGAATATATAATATATATATATATGTATATATACATGTAGGAAAAAAATGTGTGCATATAATATTATTGAAAAAGATAATGAATTGATGAGTAATTAGAGTGTTGGACGTTTTTTGATTCCAAAGCAACGATTCTCCATCGTTAATAACAATGAGCTTAGATTCCTAATTATAATAGTTGGAAATGTCTCCAGTCAACACCGGATCGAATCAGTCAGCTACTTGTAAAATTTTTTGTTTACAATTAACAATAAAAAAATAGTTCATCACTTGTAATACTGAGTGTCGCACTTAAATAAATTGAGTATTATACGAATATATAAATGATGTTACAATGATGAATATAAAATATTACATTTACCAGATTTGTTAGAGGGATGGATTTGAGACTTTGCCAATAATGTTATTTTGTTTTTAAATTCTCAAGTATAATATAATCCAATGCAAAAAAAAAGAAGGAAGAACACATATATATATGTGTGTGTGCACCAAGCAAAGTGATCATGACCAATGGAGTTCATGTCCAATCTTAGAGATCAATATGCTTAGGTAAAATCTTTCAGCCCATTGTTTCATGTCGCCGGATAGGCTATCTGGTAGGGCCCACTAATGGAGCGAACACCCGCTTGACCACATAAAAAGTACGCCAAAAAAGTCTCTCTCTTTTAGATTATGATCATTGCAGTCATATGGAGGTGTACTGGTACTACTAGTAGTAGCAGTAGGGGCATACTTTGAGCGTCCCGTTTTGAGCTTCTCTCTTCTTCTCACAATCCATGATTTTATTTTAACTTTTCAATTAATTTGCACTCTCTCTTTAAAGACCAAAAATAAACAAATAAAAATGGGCCTGAGAAATAGATAAGAAAGATTAGAGAGAGAGAGAGAGAGAGAGAGATGTAGGGTGATGAAGAGGGTGCTTGAGACCAGGTAAGGTGGGGAACATATTCATTCGGAAATTGAAGATAAAAAATATACATAGGCATATAGGCTGTATAACTGTGTTTCTTACGGCTATGAACGAGGGATTAGGGGCTTGTTCCCAATAGAAACAATTTTAAGAGGGGGGTTGTGTGGACCATGTTTGTTTTACAAGAATTGCTAGTTTGTCTAGATAGTGCTATAGGATGTAGAGGGTCTACATAATATATATATATATTGCCTCTTTTTCTTTATTTTTTTAATAACAAAAATTTTGGAACAATGGTTTTGTTTTGACTTAATGTATCTATGGTGTTGAAAGATGGGAGGGGTTTCGAGGGGGGAGATAGCTAGGGATGGTCCATTTGCAAATGCATCTAAAAAGGGAGAGAAGTGGTATGTCATGTCCCCCTTCAAATTGATCCCCATGAAGAATGGAAAGGAAATTTCATAATTGTGTCTTTGTTTCAAGTATCCTTTTGCCTTCTTTTCTCTTTTCATTAAAAGGAGAGGTGGGAAAATGGTGGTGGATCATGAACAAAAGCGCCCCCCTTTTTAACTAAATACATACATACATACGTACATACATACACATATATGTATATATATGTGTGCGTATATATATATATATATATATATTTATATATGCCCCCACGCCACCACCCTCTTAAATGAAAAATCCTTGTATTTGTTTTATGGTAGTAGGTGTTGGTTAATAGCATCTAGACACATTAATTTGAGTGGAATACACCATTGCCAGACTGCTCCTAAACTAATGGCAACGAGACCCCCTTCAAGAGCAGTTCGATTTGTTTATTTTAAATTAATGATCCTAAGATTGAGAAAAATGTCATGCACAAGCTTTTTGCTTGCTAGTTAAGTGAAGGGAAAGTTGATGGAATCTATGTTATGTTCTCAACTTGCAGCCGAAAAGCAAAAATGTAGCTTTTGTGGGTGCTCGATACAATGGTAATTAGAAAAACTGCCATGATTATGCCACAGGGTAAAAATGATGGTTTACAAACAATGTTCATTGGGTTGTTAGGCAGATGCGGTTTCAACTACAAATTTTGGGAACGTTTGGCAACCCCGTTTCAGTTAAATAGTTAAAACTGCTACAGTATCAAGCTCTCATATGTTATAGTGTAAAGCAAAATTAAGTTGCAGTGTAAAGCTCTAAAATGCTAAAATAAAATCGTTTCTATTTTTAGTTGTAACTGTGTTATCAAATACAAGCAAACTTAGTTTGAACTACAACTACCGCATTGCCAAACGGTCTTAGAACCACTACTCTTTAACTTGCTCCATGGTGGTTTATGACGGTTGATTACTCCTTGAAAGATAATTTTCTCAATAATAACTACTTATGAAATCAACTATGCTATAGAAAATCCTCAAACATACTTGAGGAACTTTTGGCTCTGAAAATGGGAGACTTACCTTAGAACCCGCAGAAATCATATTGTGGAATAAATGAATATGAAAAGGCACAAACAAGGAAAGAAAAAGAAAATCAAAACACAGGAACGCTTATACAGCCCCTTGTGCTATGGGCTTTCATTGAAATGACCCAATTTTAGTGTGTTCATAAGCCCCATCTACAGTAGAACCCATAGAGCCCGTACGGTTCATGGTTTGGACAAAATTAAGTTTTGTTAGAGAACATAAAAGAACTGTGCGAGCCGAACGTGGCGAAACATTTTGGAGAACCGAAGGAATGATCGCCCTTGAAAATCGTTAAATCCATGCCCCCTAATTTCTCCCTTTAAAATAAATAAAAGGGACAATTCTAATTAAAAAAAAATTAATGGGGCAGAAACTTAAGAGCCCGTTTGGCTCAGGGTTTGAACTAAAGAGTTGTTTCAAACTAGTGTTTGACAAATCTTTTTGAGACTTCTTGTTGTTTTCAAATAGTTTGAACTAAAAGTTAAACCACACTTTTCAAACACAAAGATCAAATCACTGCGTTTCGAACCAATGTGCAAAACAGACATTAAGAAAGGGAGTTAAAGGGAACTTCTCAACATTATTGGTAGCTTATAGAGCGATACGAACTAACTATATTAAGCTACATGTTTTAGAGATTCAGAAGAAAAAAAAAATCCTACAAGTTTCAGAAATGCCTTCGCCAATTGAAGACTTCCTTTGCAATGAAAAGGGTTTCAAACATGTCACTCAAAAACCGAAACCTCCCCGCTCCAGCTGCAGGAAGCAATGACATTAGGCAAGTTGGGATGGACTGCAATGTCAATACATGGCTGCTCATATGCCTTGATTTTCCTGACTAGCTCAGAAGATCTGTAGTTGTAAAAGTATACGGAACCATCTGAAGAGCCTGAGATAAGCATCTCGCCATCCAAGCTGAAACTGCACTTAATGGGAAATCCTGATACCCCGTGACTTTCAAACCGCTTGTACTTGTTTAGCTTGAAAGGGGGATATGAAGAGAAGATCGCAATGTAATTTCCGTTCGACTGTGCGACAAAAACTGGATCGAAGGGGTGGCACCTCAAGCAGGGACAGGTATAGGCTTCCACATAAACCTGATACAGAGGAACGTATATATCAGTTGGTCAGTACCTAAATTAGAAAAAATGCTGGAGCAGAGGAAAAAGAAATATTAAAGCAAGCTACTTAAACTGGGGAAAAAAAAAGAAAAAGAAAAACATGGTTCATACTGGATCAATGATACCAAAAAAATCCGTTGATGATCACAATTGTTAACTTCATAAGTATGCCTGCGTGTGGTTCTTGTTACATTTCCTTGCACCAATAATCAAGAACACGTGAAAGAAAAGAATGTTTGTGTATGGGATATTACCAACTTGTTGCCCTAAGTTGTCGCTGTTATCATCAAGGATGCTTGATGAAATTAAAAAACAAAAAATTAAATTGATAAATTCTAATTTCAAGTTGTATCACAACAGTACCAAAGTGAAAATTTCCCGTTTCTGTACTATCTTTGTTAGAACATCAGAAGGAGTACCCTCATTTGCATCATCAATACCAATGATCTTACAAATCCGTATTAAATCGAATCAGTTTGTCTCAACAATCTGAATATCTGATAGTTAAATATAGTGATATTTTAACATGGTCATTACTTTTACGCAAACAGTTTTTCAAATAACAGTCGAAAGGTATTCCGTGCTTGATGAAGAAGAAGCGAACAAAGGTACGCTTGTTTGCTGTCTTGTTCTCAATTCATGTATACGTTGTTAATAAACACACACACACACACACCCGCAGAAGATTGAGATTGTTCGAAATATAAATTTAGGATTCAAATCCAAACTGACACCAAAGTCTAGATGGAAGTTTGCAATGGTTTTTCATATTACTATCAGCAGAAAGGCATTATTTCTAGCTTCTCTTGGTTGCACCAATCAAAATATTTTGAAGATCTAATTTATGCACATTCAACCAGTAGTGTTTTATATTCCTGATCAAGCTATTGGTTGATTCAGCCATAGATGCAAACTACATCTAAAGGCATAGTGGAAAATTTCTTTACCTGATTAGAAAGCGGGACTTGTCGTGAGACATCCCAAACAATAATAGAGTTTTCACTAACACTGCTTCTTGATATGTCACTGGAAGAGATAATTTGCTTGCCATTTCTGGAGAATTCAACGTCAAGAATAGGTTCACGACCTCGAACAAATTCATGAACTGCCTTTCCGATTCTAATATCCCACAACCTGATGCGTCCTTGTGATCCTCCGGAAAGGAAGAGGTTGAAGTTGTGTTCATGGAACTTAACAACTCCAACCATTTGGTCCTCCTTAAAAATCTGAGTCTCCATCCCCTTCTCAACGTCAACTAACCTTGACGAGCAGTCATATCCACAAGAAAGCACAGACAGTCCTTGCTGAGACCATTTAACATCTTTTACTGCTGCATTATGAAAGCACAATTTTCGTGCTATCTTCTGCTCGCTGCTCCATGCATTCCATATGCAGATCAAGTTATCCATCCCCGCAGAAGCCAGAAGATGAGCTGTAGACTAACTCTAATGAACAGATCAATAAAGGAAGTGATAAAGACAACTGTTGCAGTGCACTTTGGCTCAACACCACAATTTATAATATCAAGAAAACACCGAGCAATCAAATTAAACAAGCAAAAAAAATCAAAATTATATGCATTAAAAATAATTCTCACAAATTGCACAACAATAAAACACAGTCAACAAGTCAGAGTTAGTTGTAGCTGATGGCAAGGCTATCTTTTATTTGGATTCACTTAAGGGGTTATCAGGTTCATTATTTTTTTGAGAAACTATGAGTTATCTTCTTGTACAGAAAGAAACTGGGGTGATCTTGATTAGTGATTGAAATAGTCTTTCATGGCTGCTTTCCTCTATTAATACAGGTCATGAAATTGAACCACCTTTTTAACATGTTTTTTCTGTTCGTTTATGATTGATTTTCTTTTAGTTAATGTCGATTCTCGAGAGCTTTGATCAAACGAATTCAAATAGTTTTCTTGGGATTAATTTCCTGCATAACCAGGATCCCATTACGAGTGAGAAAGCATATATAAGCAAGGAAACCACAGAACTAAAGCAAAAACACAGTCAAAGTTGTTCAACTAGAAAGAAACTTACCATGAGTTGGTGACCAATGTATAGAATTGACAGCTTTTGTATGGCTAGTCAGAACTACAGACATTGTCTCACACATTTTCCCTTGCTGTGCAACACTCTTCGCCTTATTCCTCAATAACGACAATATATCACCGCGAATATTTGAATCGGAAATACTCCCCAAAACTGATTAATAACATAATCAAGAAAGTAAACATCAACAATTTTACCGACACTACCTCAATATTACATAAATATACAATTCAAATAAGAAGGAAAAAATATAAAATTCTGTAGAATGTTGATATTTTACCATGAACACAATCTTTTATGGATTAAACGCCCGAATTCTTTAATGATGAGAGCAATAACATAAAAAAGACAAAAAGTAGACACGAAACCTTTATAGTGATTCCCTAAAAGCTACAGCTACTTTCATCTGCTGCAGAATTTCACCATTGTAAAGAATAGAATTACAAGAGAATCACACATTCACGCCTCTTGGACTTGACCAAAAAAAAACAAGTGTCTTTAAGGAGCTTGATCCGTGCCAGCTCTACAACTTGCGAAAAGGCTCCAAAAACTCAACATAAACTACATACGTTTATCTTTGCCAACACCAACATCAATGTAATCCAATAATATTTCATGAATTCAACCCCTTGATAGTTCTATGTAAAAATTTCCATTGTTGAACAAAATAACACTTGCAAAAAAAACATACAAGCAAACAAACAAACAAACAAAAGAAGAAAAACACGACCAATCAGTCGTGGGTTTTCAAAACAAGTTTTTGTTGTGCTCTTTTGTATGTGTTGAGTGAGCTTTTTTCTTCTGAGTCTTGATACTTGATTTTAGTTTCCATACTTTATCTGTCTTTAATGGTGAATCTGATCAAATATTTGGGGACAGATTCTTCTATAATAGGAGGTCTCCTACAAATATATTTATACTTGTTTTAGTTTCAATGAAAGTTTCACATTTTAAAAAAAAAGGTGTAATTTCAACACAAGTTTACTCCTTTTTTCAAAGTCTACTACTAAGCAACACATAATGGCTATGGAATTGTAATCAATTACAACCCAAAATCAAATTTAAACACTTTTGGAAACCCCATTAAAACCTTAGTTCAGTAGAACTAATTCTGTAACAAACAAATCTAAAAAAGTGACAATAAATTATTCCAAATCAAATACATGAATTAAAAAAAAAAAAACTCCTATAAAGTAAATTCGTAAAAGAAAAGGAAAAAAAATACCGGGTGAATTAGGAACAGGGTCCGGCTCAGGAACCCTAGGAAGAGAGGAGAATTGAGCTCGCTCTCGCTTGGAGATGTATCTACCAGGAATCGCAGCTTCTTCGCGAGGCATCGGAGATCGGGTCGGGTGGGTCATGGGACGACCCGAATACGAATGAGCAATTTGGGTTTCAAGTCTCGGCCTCTTCGAAGAAGAAGAAGACGGTGCGGAGGTTTTGGGTTGGGGTCTGGGGTCGTCGTCTTCATCGGAATCGTTGGAGTAGGCGTTGCAGAGAAGGTCCATTAGCTGGTACGACGCTTCTGTGTTTGATCACCAAAATGGAAGAATTCGGAAAACAGCCCAAAAAAAAAAAAAAAAAAGAGCAAATTAAGCAAATGGCCTTCCATTTTTTAAATTAAAAAGTGAGTTTTTTCTAAGCATTAAAACTGTCTCAATTTTTTTTACAAAAAAAAGAAAAAAACTGTATCGAAGAGAAAAATCTAAATATAGTGTCAAAAAAAACTGAAACTATTTTAATGTCCAAAAAGCTAATTTTGTGATGTCTAAAAAAAAAAAAAGATCATTGACCAAAAATTTTTTGCCCAAAAGTCCCTTTTTGAAAGTACCCCCACCAAAATAGAAAAAGTGTTGGGACAAAGTGGGAAATAAGCCAAATTAACGGGGAAATAAAAATTATTAGCCTTAAATTTAAGATTAGTTATTAAGAAATACGCCTATTTGTACTTACCAATTATAATATAATGACTAAAGTATATTAATTTACATTACACTAACTTTCTCTCTCTATGTCTCTCTTCTTCTCTCTCTAGCTCTCTCTTTCCTTCTTTCTCATCGCTAGAGGTGGTCGCACACGGAGAAGGATAATGCCATGCTACGCTGCTTGTCGAAGGATGTTGCATGCTTTCATCGTCGTGGGCCTCCGCCTTCACCACCACCATGTGGAAGCACCGACGTCGTTCGTGTTTCTCTTATTGCCAAAATTCGTCGTTTGCATCTCCTGTCACATAACCTACAGAACCTCATTTCATCTTCAACGATCGCTGTTGCTGGTGGATCTGTCGTCATCGCTCAAGTCTGAAGCCGTTCAACGTCATCGCGAGTTCTTGGATCCTCCTCCCGCAGATCCATTTCATTGCCCTAGCTTTACATTACCCTAACTTTCTCTCTATATCTTGCTTCTTCTCTCCATAGTTCTTTTTTTCCTTCTTTCTCATAGCTGGAGGAGGTCGCACATTGAAAAGGATATCGCCGCACTACATTGCTCTTGAAGGATGTTGCATGCTCTCATTGTCGCGAGCCTCCGTCTTCGCCACCACCATGTGGAAGCGCTGACGGCGTTTGTGTTCCTCCTGTTGCCGAAACTCGTCGTTTTATCTCCTATCACTCAACCCGTAGATCCTCATTTCATATTCAATGATCGCTATTGCTAGTGGATTTGTAGTCATCGCTCAAGTTTGAAGCCGTTCAATGTCGTTGCGACTTCTTGGATCCTCCTCCCACAGATCCATTTCATCTTCGACAGTCGTTGTTGCCCAAGTCTGAAGCCAAAGGATTAAGCAAGGCCTAGTGTAGGAAGACTATTTTACAATCAAAATGAATCGATCTGAATGGAAGTGATCGACTCGGCCTAAATTGTTGTTATTAGAATCACTAGCTCATTGCTTGTTTGACCAATGGCATCGATCGGTTTGATGTTTGTGGTTCGATTATAGTTTCTTCTTGGCTCACTTGGGATGGATTTACACATCATTTGTTATTGCAGATTTGCTATGTGTTGGTTCGTTGGAATCAATAATATGAGTTTAGCAGTTATAAGGAGATACTCGCTGAGCCATGAAGTGGAACGTAAGCATGGGATTCACACGTGTCCCATAGCCATGATCTCATGGGTACTCTCTATAAATAGGGAGTAGATCTCCATAGTATGCAGGTAGCAACTTACTGAAACTCTTCTGAAATCACACGAATCTTATATCAAATCTTTAAAATACTTTGTAATCTATATCAACCTCGTCATCATGTGAAGAACAGTGGATGTAACTCTCATTAAAAAGTGAACCACTATTCCGCGTATGATATCATTTATTTTTACTACATTATCTGCCCTATCTATTGCTTTGATTTAACTTACATTTTGTAATTGCTCTAATCTCACTCTTGAAAGCTCAAAAGATCCTAACAACGGTGGTTTGAGGGCCCAAACTCACAAATAGCATGTATCAAATTGAGTTTTAATCTGTTCATATTTAATTGTAAATCCAATATCTACAGTTTGGCGCCCACCGTGGGGCCTTCAGATTGCCAACTTAAGGATTTAGAAAGCTTCAACAGACATGGTAGACAACACATACAACCAGAATATGTGTGACAAGCAGAATGAAGATGCACGATCACATATGATAGGGACGAGCAAATCGAAGTTCTTGCTGTGGAGGTAGAAACGTTAAAGAAACTACTTTAGGAACAAGAGATGCGTTCCAAGAGCGCAACAGGCGACTTAAGCAACTTAACAGTGAGAATAATGCTTTCAAGTGCTAGATCAACTACCAGAACTCCCAAATCTCAACTTATACTACTATCCTTATTCTGGTTATTCAACAGTACCGACGATGATGGTAACACAGTGGCAGTACCAAACACCACCGCCAAGTAGACAACAACCCTTTTATAGTTCCGTTGGAAAGATGTAGCCATTGTACACAATGTTGACACCCATAGCATCGACTATGGCCACAAAGACTATAAAATTGCTTGTAGTGATAGTAATTACAGCAGCTATGAACACTCCATAGGCTGTAGGTGAAGAAGAGGCACAAACATCTAGATAGCAACACGAAGAGATCGAGTAGACAGCGCACGCAGAAGCTATCCTAATCCCCGCCTTGTTAACTACGAAGGCCATTCAATAGATGATGCGAGACATGCTCAATCAAAATACCAGGCTGGTCAAGGAAAAGATCAACCAAAAAATGACCAAGGCTATGTGCAAGACAACACACTCGATGACATATTGAAGAGCATACCCTTTTCTTAGAAAAATTATTTCTGTTGTCCCACTAAAGTACAAGAATCTTGTGTTTGCATGAAGCGATAGGACGACAAACCCGAAGATGACCTCTTCTAGTATAAGAATGTGGTTAGTGCAACGAACATTCCAGATTCAATATTGGATGAGATGATGTGCAAGCTGTTTGTGTAGAGTTTAAGAGGAGTAGCCCTCAAATGGTTTAGCAATTTGCCCACTGGAACAATCAATAACTTTGAGGAATTGGTGGATTCTTTTGTCAAAGCCTATTCTATGCACATTAAGTTGGGTAAGAAGACCAAGGACCTTTAATCAGTAATTTAGAGCCCTGGTGAGTTATTACGAGCTGATATTAAGAGATTTAGTGAAGCAATTTAAGAGATTTTAGACTTAGAAGACGGAACGACTTAAGAAGAATTGAAGAAGGGACTATTGCACAAGTCCTCATTTAAAAATAGCATTTGCTAGGAGTACCCACAAACAATTCAAGAGGCCTTAAATAGGGCCAAGGAGTGGATTGACTTCGAAGAAGAAAATGAGTGATGCAAACGAGAGCTTGTGAGGAACAGGGAGCAAAACAGAAGGGTGGAAAAACAAGCCAAGGCATGACTAGAACAAAGAAGATGAACCATGACACCTCCAACAAGGGAATAGAGGAAAAAAGATGAATAAAAACCACAAGAGGGAAGTTGGCCCCTATCTCCTCTGAAGTATGCCTTAAGCATCTCCTGACCTGAATTGATTGCACAGCTTGAAGGAAAAGATTATGTCAATGGCCAGGCAAAATGGCTCCTTGTGGCGTCTGGCCCGGGCGTACTCCCTCAAACCTCCATAGGACCTACCTTGCGGGGCCCCCAGACTTATGGCTCTTATTGGTAGACCATCTCCATGCCACCCACTCATCCGTATTGTCCCCTCTGGGGCCCTCTGGCCCCTCAGGGTTTTTCTTTCGCGTCCCTCGGGTTCGAACCTCAAACCTCCCTTAATAGGTTCTTATTTCCTTCTCGAGTACTAATTGAGGCTCAATTGGTACTCGAGAAGGAAATAAGAACCTCTTAAGGGAGGTTTGAGGTTCGAACCCGAGGGATGCAAAAGAAAAACCCTGAGGGGCCAGAGGGCCCTA
>CAMOHE010043886.1:47686-60524 GCA_946598075.1 Artocarpus hirsutus | reverse complement strand
TCTCCAATGGGATTGATACACTCGAACCGAAAGAGAGAGAGAGAGAGAGACTGGGCCCTACAGCCATTTTATCTTATTTCATGATTGTAGATCACTATAAGTGCAGCTTTTTAAAACTATATCCATCACATCATGGTCATAAGACAAGAACCTTCGAGATGGTTAGTGCAGGGCTCCACTGCTCCTTCAAGATATCGAGGCAAATGCTTCCATTGCTGTTTATGTTCGGGTGGAATACCTTTGTTCTAAATGCCACCTGCAAAAGTCCACAAACGTCTGTGAGGGAAGAGAAAAAGAGAGATTGGAAGGATCACTATAATCCAATGCAATGTCGTATGAAGAATGTGATTACATGACAATAAAAGTGGCACTCTAGTTCGGTAGCCAAAAAATTTAAACCTTCATTACATCACAAGCTTAACACAAGCTTTAAGACAATGGATAAATTCAATTGAAGCTGTTACCCCCAAAAAAAAAAAAAAGAGGGAGGAGAGAGCAGCCAATGGATAATCGAAGACAAACAAATAGGTAAGAAGACTCCTGATCCTAGACACAGTTCACTCTATAAGACAAGTTGCCCAAGGTCAAACACCTGATACAGTAACAGGCTAATAGCTAACCCATGAGCGGTTATTTCTTAGATTCGAAATGCCTAATCGAAAACAAAGAGAAGTTAGGACCTTTCAACAATACATACAGAAGTATCTTAAAATAAGTAATCAATATCTAAATCTCAAACCCGAAAAATTTACGATCAACAACAATTATCAATGTTACGACAAATAAAGATGAATAGAATACCTAATATTAGAGAACAGAAACCGCTCCATAACAAAATGGAGCAATGACAAGATGTACCTTTGGTGGCTTAAAGGGATAATCCGGAGGAAAATGGATGGTAACTAGGAAAACGCCCCCAGCATAGGGGCTGTCTGGAGGACCCATAATTGTTGCTTGCCAGTGAAACATGTCTTCTGCAACAGGACCTGTAAAAATCCCCAAAAGACACCAAATTCAATGCACAAGACTAATGAGAACTCTCAACAAAGAACAAGAGATAAATGATTTTCCTAAGCGTGACTTACAAATGATTTTCCTAAAGATCTAAGTCAACGAAGCACATGGAAGTGCATCATCGTAAAGACAAAAATTCCCCCATTAACTTTTGCATGTTTTCACAGATAAAACACGAAAACGTTGGATGAAACAGAAAATAGTCTCAACAACAGAACACAACCAAAATAATCAAAGGCCTCTTGTTTTTGAAACAAACGCAAACAAAACTAAAAAAATAAAAACAATTTTTTATTTTCATACAAAAAGAAACGCAGGATCACCAAGCATCAAACGATTAATCAACTTAAGAAACTATATAACAAAAATTCAGAATAATAGACCGAGAACTTAAAAAATAATTAGGAAAAAAAAAAGAACTAATACCTGCACTGCAAGATGTAGGAGGATCCTTCTGCAGATCCTTGAGTTCCTTCAAGATCCGCTTCGACGCCATTTTAAAACCCTAATTTCGATTATCGGAAACCACCGTTCACCGATCAAAAAAAAGATCACAACCAAATGAAAACAGAAGAAATCGATAGAGATATAATAGAAGCATATGAACGAAGAGATCGAAACGTACCTGAAATAAAGCAATAGAATCGCCCTAGGGCTTTCGATCACCTAGAAGAAGAAGAAGAAGAAGAAATGGAGAAAGGGTCAGCAATCCAGTGTGGGGATGACTCATTATAAAGCACCTGCTCCAGCCTCCTGGATTTTGCAGAATCCAGCTAGTTATTGGCTTATTGATATTCTATTTCCCTTAATTGGGTCCCGCTTACGCGTTTCCTTTTACATTCATTTTTTTGTATCCGGTCGCTCAAATAAAGGCGGTTTCTTTTTTTTTTTTTCGTCTCATTTTTCCCCTTTATTAATTTATTATTTAGTTTTTTGGTTGAGTAATTTATCATTGTTTTTTCCGAATTCTAAAAGTCAATTTTACTCTGCTGATGTATACCAGTTGATGAATACCTGTGAAAAACTTTTTAACGTTGTGATCTACAATTCAAAACAGTTTTATATCTATGTTATAAATTATAAGCATAAATATTTACATGTTATAATGTTCAGATTCTAATCCGACAATTAAATTAATTTGTTTTATCTATAAAGCAAAATTATATCCTTCGTTAAAAATTTCTTTTTTATCAACCAAGTTGAAGGGAACAAAGTAAGGAAAAAACGATTTTTTGGTAAAATTTATTTGGCATGAATATGCATTTGTGGTTTAGGAATAATATAATAAATTTTAAAAATTCATGGTAAGAAAAACTCGGTAATAAACTAATAATAGATAGTTTTAATTTTTTTTAGGGAAGGTATATTCTTAACTTAGATCATACTACAACCCCTAGATTAGGAAATGATCTACACACATTAAGATTAAAAACGACAATTTAATCATAAATACTCAGTATAATATATTTTGATATCCTGTCAAACAAATTCTACATGCTAATACTTTGTTATATGTTGCAAGTAATGTTATAAATAATTTTTGTAACTGCAGCATGAAATAAATGTCGTGATAAAAAATAATCATGTTCACCAACCTTGCAGCAAATTTTAGGTAAGTAACAATGTGAAGACCTGTACCATTGTCCCTTCAATATTGAACTTTAACAGTATGCCCATTTTTTTTTTTTTTGACTTTTTTGGTGAGAACCTTCACAAGTTACTGCGTTCTAAAACAATTAGATTTCACTTCCCATAAAAAAAAAATTACCACTTGGATATTTGTAGAACTACCAAGTGAAATGTAGACACAAAAAGGCAAATGATTTATTTTCTTACATCATATGTCTATATTATTTTATTTGTCTAACTAATAAGTTTCTATAGATTTTCATTTTGATCTTATTCCCCTTTTTCCCTTAAAGTTCAATTTTTCAAAGGAAAAAAGAAATAATATTTCTTGGGATTATTTTTTATACAGTACTTGCATTTATTTTATTTTAATTATTTATTTTGTATTATTAAATTATCTCAGCAATATTTTATTTGCAGTAATTATTAACATGCAATTATGAAAACAGAATAATCAAAATTTGTATTATTTATCACGTATTTGTTTTTACTCTTTTTTTATTCTTTTTAACACTAGAAAACTAGTGAGCCCTTTCCGTAAAATTAGATTATTAATATTATATTCTTTTTGTTCATCTCGTATCATGATAAATTGAGACAACGCGCGCAGCCGCGTAGAGTAAAACAGAGGGAAACTTCCAGCTCAGACGGCGGAGAACCAACCGGCTTAGCATCCGCACGTGGTGCGCATCGCACGCCCAGCGCAAGTTAGCACGCGTCAGGGTCTACCTCCCCCCAACCAAGCTCGCAAAATTCCCTTTTCTTTCCAATCAACCTCTCATTCCGGTCCGACCCGGCCCAGAAATCAAAATGGAGCGATTCAAGTCTCAACGGCGGGTCCAAATCGACGACGTCCAACCTGAGTCCCGGCCGCCGAAATACGACGACGACGATGGAGGAATGAGATTGAGACCCTCCGAGAGGAACCTGACGGAAGATCAGGAGCCTTTCATGGGCGTCAAGGTTCGAAGAAAAACCTCCTTCCGCAGAGAGTACAGAGGCGACTACATCGACGTCCCTTCCAATCCTTACTTGATGAAAATCCTTCAGAAACAAGGTCAGACATTGTTGAATTCGAACATCTGTTTATCGATTTCGTCAATCTCTTCTTCATGGTTTTAGGATTTTGAACGGTTATTGGTTGACTATTATTGGTAGATTTTTCTCAATGTGGTAGTTATTTTGTTGTCAGTAATTTGATTGATTGCGAGATTTGTGGATATTTGTATCAATTTGAGTAACCTCAAAAGCTAGAATTTTTCTGTCAATTTGATTGATTAAAATGTTTCAGTGAATCATGTTATTAACTTAGATGCTTCTAGTTAGTTGGTTGATTTGTGGATATTTGTATCGATTTGAACAATCTCAAAAGCTAGAATTTTTCTGTCAATTTTATGGATTGAAGTGTTTCGGTGAATAATGTTATTAACTTAGGTGCTTTTAGTTAATTCATTTGTGGATTTTTGTATCAATTTGAACAATCCCAAAAACTAGAATTTTTCTGTCACTTTTATGAATTAAAGTTCTTGAATAAATAATATTTTTGACTTCGACGGTTTTAGTTAGTTATATAGCTTAATTTCCAGTCGATTGAACATTGCAGGGGACAATCAAGTTCTTTTTGCAGATAAAGTTTTGAAATTTACTGGTTCAGGGAAGATGAAAAGAAGAATTTTGTTGATTACTGACTTTGCAATATACATTGTTGATCCGGAAAATGATTCACTTAAACGGAGAATAGCCCTGGCTGCTGTAGAGAAGACGTGCTTGAGTGAGTTGAGCGATAATTTTTTCGCAATTATTATCCCAACAGAGTACGATTTGCTCATGGCTAGTACTCGGAAGACTGAAATCGTTACTGTTTTAGTTGAAGCTGCTAAGAGTGCCTCTGACTATGAGATTGAGGTTGCTTTCTCTAACAGGTAAAATGATTATTGTATGGGAATATAAGTTCTTTCCTTTTTGCCTTTACCAGCTTTGACCTGTGATCGTGATTAATTGCATAGATGATTTGAATGTCCAGTCTTTTATACTTTTTTCATGGACCAAGCAGTATCAAGGGTTATTTCTGCTAGTTATTGGGATTTCAGGACAGTTTAAGGTTTCTGGGACGACTATATTTGATACTCTGATGTTCATTGATACTGTCATGAGACACCCAGATCAAATTTAGGAAGGGTGAATAGGTATACTTTTAGGGCAACTCAACCTTCCCCAACTTAAGCATAGAACTCTACTTTATCACACATTTATCTTTTGAGTTCTGGGAGATGTACTTCTGAAGATAGGGATCATCGAATGCCATATTTTGACGTGTGTGTCTTGTGATTTCTACCATCTGTGGAAGTACCACAGGAATTATTATAAAGAAGTTATTCTTATCTTAAAGAGGACGAAGAGGTTGATTTTGCTAATGGCTGTTTTCTGGTCTCGGTATCTCCTTTTGATAAAACAGATACCTGTAGTTTTTAACAGGATTTTCCGTCTTAAAAACTATATTTGTTTCCATTTATAGACATATTAGTGGAAGAAAGTGTCTGCGAATCTGGTCCAAGAGATGTTTTACTGAATGCCTTGCCTGTAATCCTTTCTCTTTGTAGCTTTGAGTATCATGCAGGTGCCGAGTTTGTGAAAGAGGTTCAATTTGAGGAAGTTGAAGGTCTGTTGTGCCATTTTTGTGCTAGGAATTTTTTTTTTCCCCTTTTTCATTGACTCTGCTTTTTTGGCCTTTGTTGCAAGATATATTGGTTTTATAAGTTGCTGAAGCCTTCTAATTTTGTTTGAATTTCAGGAGGCGTGAAAACAAGAATCATCAGGAAATGATTTGCAGTTTATACTTGTTGCCAAGTGTTTGTAGACTCTAGGGGATTGAATTTTGGAAAAATTAATTCTTTATCCATCGACATTGAGGTTCTGCCGAGCGTCAAACCCGATCCCATAAGAAGAATTTCAACCTGTTTTATGTTTGTGCTTTTCTTATACAACAGAGAGAAATGTAATTGCCATCTTTTTTCTTTTCCTTTTTCATTTCTTTTTGGTTCAAATCGGAACAGCTTTCTCTAGATGTATCAAACATTCGATAGTGATTATATCAGTTCTAAGGATAGTACTTTTTGCAAAGATATTGCCTACTCTCATATGCTACTTCTTTTCGTCATAAAACTTTGTGTCACCCACCGTGTACATATATTGATTTTCTAGCTTTTAAGTTGAGTTCAAAACCTATATTGTTCTCTCTTTGAGATTGTTTTCACTGTTTGGTAATTGAGCAAGAGTCCTCAAATTCCACATGCCCAAAAATCAAATCTTTACCGCCTGGACTTACGGGCCTAAATGAAAGCTAATGTTTCTCAATCAACATGTAATAGAAATTTCTACCAAAAAATCTGACATAAATCTCAGAACCATTTATCTCGTGAAATGTTGAAGATAAACAACTAATACAACCATAAAAAGCACTTGGCAATTAGGAAGAAATTTTAATCAAGAAGAAGAAGAAGAAGAAGTAGAAAAATTATATGACATCCGATAACTATGATGAAAGAATATCACTTTGGAAGAGATGATGATCCTATCTCTGCTGCAGGTGCAGCAACATCAGGTGTTGGGATTGGAGTTGGAATTTCTGACTTTGAAACATCTGAGGATGGCCGATTTCCGGAATTGAACTGTCGAATTTCCTCCAAACTTTTCACCACATCACTTATTTTTGGTCTCTTCTCCGGCGTTCTTGCCACACAGGTCATTCCCAGTTGCAACATCTCCACCATCTCCTCCTCTATGTTTGGATACCTCAAGAGCTCGACATCAAACACTTCAGCAGTCCACTCCTCTCTCACCACAGAATTCACCCATCTCACCAAGTGAACAACCTCCTCAGTTCCCGTTGCATGCACAGGAGATTTTCCAGTGAGAAGCTCAAGCAACAAGACCCCAAAACTGTAGACATCCGATGCGTGAGTCGCCTTCCTAGTGTCAGTTACTTCTGGAGCCCGGTACCCTGCAGCTCGAACCACCGGTGGCGGCATTGAGTTTATCAGTGTTGCCAAACCAATATCAGCAACGCAACCATACCCTTTGGAATTCAGGAAGATGTTTGAGGCTTTTATATTGCCATGGACAAGTTTCCCGCCATTTTGTGTGTGGATATAGGCAATTCCCTTTGCTGCACCAACTGCAATTCTAAGTCTAGATTCCCAGTCTAGTGGAGTCCTTCCATCCCCGCTTCTAGCTGCAACAAAAGAGTAATTCAAATTGGTTTAGCTAAATGAGTCGAAAGAGCAACAAGAAATGACGCAAATTGAAGTAATTTCAAGTACATACCACGTAACATAGCAGAAACGTTTCCTTTTTCATAATAGTCGAAGACAATAAGCTTCTCATCCTTGGAATAGTAATATGCTCTTAGTGGAGCCACATTTTCATGCCTAATGTTCCCTACAATCTCCATTTGCTGCTCAAAATCTCGCTTTGCAACTGTCACTTCCTTCAACCTTTTGACCACCAACGTCGTCGTTGCATCTTCCAAAACCGCCTTATATGTCGTCCCAAACGTTCCTTTCCCAAGAACCTCTGCAGATGCCCTCAACAAGTCCTCGAGATCAAAAGCAAGGTTACAGCCCTCAAAGAAAAAGAGCCTGTTAGTCTTGTCTTGGGTCTCAGAAGCTCCTTTCTTCAAAGAGCTCTCTTTCTTCTGTGATTTCACCACCACCCTGCTTTGGTCTCCTCTATTCGAGCGGAAAATGAACATCAACAAAGCAACCATCACAAACGCAAGAACACAGCTGCCGAGCGCAATACCCAACAATGCAGGTTCACCAAGCTTTTTCTTGGTTTTTTTTGTTGGTTGCGCATTTGGAATTGGTGGTTGAGCAGGAAGAGATGGAGGAGTGGCATTTTCTGATGAGAGATTGTTACAAATAAATGCCCAACTTGGGAATCTTCTTAGAGACTGAGGCACTATTCCCGTGAGGTTATTATTGGACAAATCCAGCTCTTCTAAGCTAGAAATGTTGAGGTCAGGTATTTCACCAGAAAGGGAGTTGTTCGAGAGATTTAAAGATGTGAGGTAGGTCAAATTGGCAATTGAAGAAGGGATACTCCCATTAAAACCGTTATCAGAGAGATTTATAATTGTCAAATTTTTCCAAACCGAGAAATCCAAAGGCAATGGGCCAGAGAAGTTGTTGGACTGAAGATAAAGTGATGACAAGTTTCTAAGGTTGGAGAAATCAGAGGGAATAGAACCTGATATGCTGTTCGCTCTGAGGCTAAGAACCTGGAGAGAAGATAAACGGCTGAGTGTGTTTGATGGGATGGGCCCACGGAAGCCAACACCAGGAAGGTGGAGTTCCACCACTCTAGTATGGTCTCTGTTGCAGATGATTCCAGTCCATGAGTTGCACACAGAAGAGTCCTTTTTCCAGCTGAGAGTATTGGAGTGAGATATGTTATGAAGGAAATCTAGCAAGGCTTGTTTATCTTCCTCTAAGTTTGCAGCAGTACTGAGACCTGAGAAGATTGCTGTTTCAACCAAGAGAATGGCCGAGAAAACGAAGAGAAAATTTTCTACCCTTTTGATCATTTTCTCAGTCAGAGTTGAGGGAGAACACAAAGAAAGAAAACTTGGCGAAAGGCACAACCTTGGTTCCACTTCCCAAATCCTTGGTCACATCTACAAAAAGTTTGGCAAATTAAAAAAAAAAAAAAAAACAAAAATGAAAATCAGAAACGTATACGAAAGGCCGTTTGTTTAACAATTTTTATATGTAACGACTGACTTTATGTTTTTAATGCTTTGCAGTTAAGAGTTTCGGTCAAAAAAAAGCAGTTCCAAGTTTGAAATTAGTAGCACGGCCTTACGTGCTTCTCTCACTATATGTTAGGTTTGCTCAACCTTTCAAAGCTAAAGTTAGGGACAAAAATTCAGCCCACTCAACCAAAACAACATGAGCAAGTAAGGAATCACTTTTTTGACATACACCCAGATCCAGATCAGGAAAAAAAAAAAGAAAAAAAAACCCCACTTGGAAACCAAAAACACAATAAGAGGAAATAAGAATTCAAACTTGCTTGGTTTGGTTGTTGCAGATTAGTCTACAAAGAGTGAGAGAACGGCTTGCTAAAGATTAATCCCTTACCAACTACAATATTTAGCTCTCTCTCTCTCTCTCTCTCTCTCTATCTATCTATCTATATATCTATCAATCTAACTCTCTAGCTCTTGGACCAAAGTTTTTTTGATAGATCCAGAGGTGGGTCATTAAAGGCTTGCGGTTTGAGAAACTGTTAGGAAAGGAAAAATCCCAAGGTGGGTCATCGACAATGATGATGGTAATAATGGAAATGAGCTGGAATTTTGCTTGCTAAAACAGCATCACCACATGCCAACAAGCTTCGGAGACCATCTGATAAATCGATCGGTTTCAGAAACAACGCCTCAGAGGAGAGAGAGAGAGAAGGAGAGAGAGAGAGAGAGAAGGTTGTGTGTGTGTTTTGTTATAATTTTTTATAGCTAGCGAACAGGAGGATGCATGTGGACACAGACATCGAAGGGACACAAAACAGTAAGGGAAGGGAAAAAAAAAAAAAAAAACTTAAATATATAGCTAACTTTGTTCTTACAAAAATCTTCTACTCATGTCCTTTTAATCGGTTTCTAAATTCCATGTCTTAAGGTGTTTTTTCAGGTCAAGTTCCTGTGATAACGCCTCGAAGACACATCCAATAATCTCAGCCATGAGTAAAATAAAATGATCTGAATCATTTATTTTATTTTATTTTTTGGTATCAATTGATAACTTTTTTTTAACCACCAAGATTGTTATTTTTTAATTATTTACTGATTTAGATTTAGATTGCACGATGCATATAAAAAATTACAAAAAATTAGTGCACACAAAGACACACAATGTTTTTCCATTTACCTAATGAAACTAGTAAAAGTTAATCTAGAAGGATTATGTTAAAAGACTGTTGGTTGTGCTGATGTATATGGTAATTGGTAAATTCAGTTCTGATCAAAATTTATTGGTTGCTATAGTGTAAAGCTTTCAAATGTTACAAGGATCAGAAAAAAGTGAGTTACAATATCAAGTTTTCACATGTTACCGTTTTCAGTTTAAAAGTTTTCATTTTAATTGCATTTCGCAAACACTCTAGTAATTTTTCTTCTTTTTTTTTTCATTAAACCTACTTATGAATAATAATAGAGAATAAATGATTCTAAATTTCTGATCTACAAGACAGTCTCTCAAATAACAAACTTGGCTATTTTACCAAAGTCTATTTAAAGAGCAGTAATATATGGCTCGAGGGCCTATGAGAGGCCCGGGCCACAGCCCTCTCGAGCTACAAAGAGTTTTTCCTATTTAAAACCTTTTGATACCTCAACCAAAAAAAGGAAAGAAAAATAAATTTAGTACTTATCCCTATTTCAATCTTATAGATCTAGATATTGACGAGGAAATAAATCTAACATAAAAGGGGGGGAAAGAAAGAAGATGATTTTAAAGGCAATTGAGATGGGTTGTCATAAATCATTTCTGATTTTTAATTACTGGACTAAAAACTTAGTTGAAAATATAATATCAACAAAATCTATTTACATAAAAGTACAAACAGATAAAAGGGCATATGTAATTGGCCATGCATTCATTTGTAGTTGAACAATCCCTGTCAGAATAATATTATTAACTTTGATTAGGTTGGCCACTTTGTTAGTTACGCATTAACTTGCGATTAACCAATATTATCTTTTACCAACTGAATTGTGTCTAATGCCTAATTTATATTATTTTATGTTAGTCTATCTACGACTATGACTCTTGGACATAGACATGAAAATCACCACATGCAAAGTTGACTTTTTGGACGAACTTGTTTAATTATTTATTTATTTATTTCGACGAATTTTTCTTTAAAAAAAAAATTTATTTTTTTCACGGTCACAAATAGTGAAAACCGTAAATCTCGCGTGGCTTTTTGCGTAGGTCACCAAGAAACTCACTTTTTAATGCTTCACCAGTGAGGTGGCGCGTTGCTTACACGCCCCAGAGACAAAGAGTTGACTTGTTAAACGACGTGGAATTTTGAGCAGAGTGCGTGCGTCTTGGTCGACGGACTTGTAGATGACGTGGACGGCGTTGTTTTTTTGTTTGGACAAGTCAGAATACTACAGTACGCCGTTGGCGTATCTTAGCAAACCGACAACTAATAATATATTCCTACGAATTGATCACAGCCACAAGCTTAACCCTTGATGGTGTGGTTATGCTCAATAATTGGCGGTCAATAATTATTTAACAATTATTCTTGCTAATTTTACAATCCAATTTGTGAAACAAAAAGAAGTGGAGGGTGAATGCCACTTTGAAACCGGCATTATTTTAGTTTTATTTAAAAAAACTTAAGTGTTAATTTTCAAATTAAGATAGTACAATGAATCATTAGACTTCAAAACTAATCTACCATTTAATCTATACAAACAAATCTATTTATAGGATGGATAGTAAAATCGATTAAAACTCATTGATTTTAATTTAAACAATGTAAAATTTTTATATACTGTAATGTAAAATAAAATTATGACACAATATAAAGCTCTCACAGGTTATATTACTTTTAATTCAAACTTTTAGTTTCAACTTTTTTCTAAACATCCAATTCACAAGCCAACTCTCCAAAACTTGTTTAGAAGTGCTCCTAACAGCTATACAGATAGCAGCCAAACAATAATAATTATAAGTAGTTATGTTACACTGCGTGATGCATTCACAAGAATTTCACTTGAAATATAACGTTTTTAAGAGTGACAAAATTATGTAATAGTTTTTATGTTGTATTAGTAATTATGATGACATTTTAATTTTTTTTTATCGAAATTTAACATGACTGATAAAATTGTGTTCAATGTCTAATTTACCCAACTTATTGTGCTACACGAGATTTTTTTTCCTACCATATGAATATTAATAACAATTTATCTTCCTTTCAAGAATTAGATGTTCAGTTATTAATTCTAAAAAGGATGTCATTTTTTTTATGTGATGCATGAAACGAGTGGACGGGAGAGACAAGCTCATTATAAGTCAACAAACTTTCATTATGGTCCAACAAACTATGTTGTCCCATATTCTTCATGATTTATCAATATTGCATTGAATGAGACTACAAAACAAAAAAAGTCGGTTGCAAATGGCAATAGATAAACTTTAATCTTCTTGTATTTTACAGTTAGTGGGCTACACTACTTTCTCAATTGTAAATAATGTAAAACTTTTATATGTTATAATAATAATTAAAAAATCGCTCCAGTTTAAAGCTCTCATAGGTAAAAACAGTTCTAACCAACTCAGAGTTTTTTTACTGTTTACGGAATCCAAGGTCCAATATTATTATTTACTCTATTTTAATTTCTATGCTAGTTGTTCCAAGCATACTCCTTAAACCGTTGCCATCAAGGGGAAAGTTACACAACTACAATTACTTTTTTTTTTTTTAAGATTTTAATCCTTTATTTATCAGAAATTTCATTCTTTTATTTAGACGGTTAAGCCCTTTTTTTAGTACTATTAGGCGTTGAAATTTAATTACACGTAAATGACTAGGTAATTAGAATTCATTAGTTATTGGCATAATAAGAAAATGATACATTAAAGCAAAGTCCATTTAAGATCGGACAAATGCATCAGAACAAATAGCGGTCAAATTATTCTTTAACTCATCGAAAATTTTACTTTTCTTCTCGGAAAGAGGAAGAAAATAAAAAGAACGGGAAAGAATCCAACTGAGAAACACAACAAGAAACAAACGCCAAATTTTGGTGCTTCTCTCCTAGCTAGTCCTAGCTTATCACTTCTAAAGTTCTAACGCATAATTCTCCCTTAATTATCGGCTAGAGTGGCTTACTGCTTGCCGTAGCTTCTGATCATCTTGTTTCACATATATATACATATATATATGTATGTATGTGAAAAGAAAGAAGAATTGTATTTCTTGTCTACGATTACAAGAAGGCTTAGAGCCTTTATATAGGAATTACAAGAGAAATCAAAGGAGAAAAACAAGTTGTATGACCTGTGTGACAGCCTGACTATACATTACAGCCTGTGTGATTGACAGCCTGTGTGACAGCCTGACTATACAGCCTGTGTGATTGAGCTGTATTAATACCAAAATTCTCTCACTTTCTATA
>CAMOHE010043886.1:943-40176 GCA_946598075.1 Artocarpus hirsutus | reverse complement strand
CCGTCTTTTCAACGGAATTTAATTTCTATTTCTTCTTTGGACAAATCATGATTTTCTTGTTCGTTTGGAAATAATAAAGTTAGTCTCTACCAAAATTCAAATTTTATTGGTTCTGGTTCATTAATTGATAATCTATACATGCTTGACATTGTTAGTTCCTATAATGAAATACTGCAAACAAGTTCACGTGGTACAAAGCGAAAATTAAACAAGAATTCCGCTATCTTATGGCATAAGCGTTTAGGTCATATTTCTAAACAGAGAATTCAAAGACTATTATTTACATGACAATCCACCGTTATCCGAGAAAGTGAAACCGTTATGGCTTTGTTCCTTAAATCCATACAGGGATTTTGTCAAGTTTTAAAAGTACATACCAAGTTAGGAAATACAATAGATCCAACTTAATTTGCATTTGCACTTTCAATTATATTGAAAACTTAAATAGTTTTTGTAAGCTTTAAAAATTGCAAGCCAAGTAAGACCGCCGCTAATGTAAATGCAGATGCCAACGCAAGGTTGAATATGGCATCAAGTATGGCATATATCAAAGTTAGCACCAAAAAAAGTATTACACCAAAGAGTGATTTTTTGGTCAAATGCTAAAATTTAGCAGTGGCACACTAATTTGACACTACGTTGGAGTTGCTTTGGATTTCAATTTTCAATTATGCTGAAAACTTTAGATGGGTTGAGCACACATGCAAAGGCACACCAGAACAACAAGCTCATGTATGTTTTCATACTCTCTGTATGTTGGATTTTCAAACTTGCTGGTAGATTTTTTTACAGGGCTTTGGTGGGAACAATATGGTGACTCTGCGCCGGTGTTGCAACGAGTTGCGATTAGAATACTAAGTCAAGTTTGCAGCAGTTTCACTTTCGAGAGGCATTGGAATGCATTTCAGCAAATCCACTTCGAGAAATGTAACAAGATCGACAGAGAAACATTGAATGACCTTGTGTACATAAATTACAATCTCAAGTTAGCTAAACATACAACAACAAAATCTATAGAAGCCGATCTGATTCAATTAAATGATATTGATATGACTTCAGAGTGGGTAGAGGAGAGTAATAATTCAAGCCCAAGTCAGTGGCTTGACCGCTTTGGTTGTGCTTTGGATGGGAGTGACTTGAATACAAGACAGTTTAATGCTGCCATATTTGGTTCAAACGATCAGATATTTGGTTCATGATTCTGAAAACTGTTAGGCATAGTGCGTAAGGAGTAAAATGTTGTAATAAGTTTTTTGAGACATTTTATCAATAAAGAGTTTATTTATTATTCATATACTAAATGTTGTCTTCTTTATGTTTATTTTTGTTGAATGTATGATAAGCAAACAAAGTCTGAGACCATCAGTCTAAACCTTTAAAAATCGTGCATATGATGAACGTATTATAGAATAGACATGAATTTTAAAGATAATGGTCTAAATCACAATATCCACAATCGAGAGAATAAGTTTGAGCGCTTTATTCATACTAAGATTGTTTTGTTCTCTATATCTCTAATAAGAGATGGTTTGTCTTAGTCATCAGAGTGGGACTCCGCTAGTGGAAACATTAATATATTGCCATAGGTGATGATGTATTGGATCAGGACAAAAAATTGAATTGATTTGGTTAATAATTCCATTTGTTCAAATTAATTCACTTAAGACAATCATATGTGTTGCCAGTATTCTTGACTTATGTTTTTTGATGTACCAAAAAATGACATCCTGATTTAATAATGGTATACATACTGGTGCATTGAAGATATGACTCTTAATTCACGTAGACTTGTTATTCATAGATATGGAATCTATAGCTCTTTTGTAGAGTTAATGATATTCTGTTATATGCATTATCTTGTAATTAGAAAATTATAACGCTCAACTATTTGGATACATAGGTGTAACCAAATGGTATACTATTTATGAATAGTAAGTATTCTAATGCTGTGACAATAGAACATGAGAAAAAAATAATTGAGAACGTAAAATAGAATCTATCCTTAAGCCAATTATGAAATCCTACATTATGATATGTCATAGATGTTTAGGTTTTTGGAGCTTTGTAATTTTATATAGTTTGAGAGTGTAGCTTTAAAGCTTTTAATGGAGTAGCGTTAGAGTTGATAATTATAAAATATAGATCTGGGATATTATATTTTATAATTATAGTAGTTTAATCTATATATATATATCGGGTCCCTTTTGCTAGCTCATAATAATCCTATAACGATACGACGCATTTTTCCTATATATTGGTGATTTATATTAAATTATTAGATTGGCTAAAATTCAAATTAATTGTATTTAATAATTCATATTAGTTTATCGGTTGAATTAATTTTGTGAATTAATTCAAGAAAAACATGTTGAATTATTTGGATAATATTTTATTTGTATAAGTTTATCTGTATATAACTATTTTAATCAGATAACTTTTCTATGGGTTATTTGAATTAAAATCGAGGCTTTATACAGGATACCCGAGTCAAATAAGATAAAATTTATCCAATTGGTTGACATTGGATCAATCAAATCAGCTTGAGGAGTTTGAATTTGGTTCGAACTCTAGGATTGTGACCACATGGTCGACTGCGATACACATGGTGCTATAGACCGCAGAAGTTAGAGTCAGATACATGTTTCACACTTTTTTACTCTGAAGTTGATCCAAACTAGAATTTTAAGGCCTAATTTGATAAGGTTTAACCCAAATCCAGCCACTATAAATAGGGGTGAGTTTTCTTTGTTATTCAGATCACTTGAGAGTATAGAGTAAGTAATCTAGTGAGAGAAACTCTAAAACTACCTGAGAGTTATTGTTCAACATCAATAACCTTAGCTCATGTACTCTCAAGTGGTTGGAAGAAGATCATCGGAGGAAATGTTGTACGACGTGTGACCACCCGTACTCCGATCGTGGGTAGAAAATAAAAAAAAAGACCGCTTAGTTGAGCTTATTTTGGAACGTTTTTCTCTTCATGGATTCCTACCGTTTTCGGTATACAAAAGAGGTATATAAGATGTGTCATTAATTTATGTATTTAGCATGTCAAACTTGTGTTTTGAAAAATAATTTGATTTGAAATTTTTAAAAATCCTGGTATGCACTGTTTTCCAAAAACCTCAAGGCCTCATTTGTTGTCTATAAACTGACCCTTTTGTCTTGCTTCAAGAAAATGCTTTGTACTCTTTTCTTGATGGGTTCATTCTCTTCGACTTGGTAGATTAATAAGTCATTATAGTAGCCTATTCACAATGTTGTTATATTGCTTCCTTGTATATGTAGTAGATTGTTCTTGCGTTGTAACTTTGTAGATGAGTGAAATGCTCATTTGGATGAATTATAATGTCCCTGTGTCTCTGCAATTATCTTACTCTAGCAAACATGGAAAGTAAGGTTCGGTTTCACATGTAAACTTTATTATTATTATTATTTTTATAGAATTGCACATGATATAGCACGTGCTTTTATTAAAAAAATAAAAAAAATCATGGTAACCAAATAAGAAAATAGGTTATCAATTTAGGATAAGGAACTAAAATTATCACAAAAAATAATATACATGCTAATCTTTTTTTTCTCCAAATAATTTAAATCATCAATAATATCAATTTTACATAATAATAGTAACAACAATAACAAAACATGTCCAAGTATCTAGTATTTACTTCTTATTTCAATAATTGTCCAACTTAACATCATAATAAGGATGTTTGGAGTTATAGTTCTAATCAAATAATTTCAATCGTAAACAGTATAAAGCTCTCACATGCGTTAGTACATAATTTTAACCATAGTTTCAATTTTCTCCCAAACATCACAAATGATTTCACTCATCTCTAAGGTATGGTGTTATTTTTTTTTTTACTCAAGCCACGATGTGTGCTTCTCTTTTGTTACTACTGAAAAGCAAAAGCTTAAGTTGTCTTAAGGGAGCCTATTTTGATGATACAAAACACATTTACAAAAAGACAAATCATTAACCATTGCTTGTTTATTTATTTATTTATTTTTAAGGTGGTGTTTGGCATTTGTGGTTCCCACCACAACTCAGTTATAAACAGTAAAAAGTTCTCACGTGTTACAGTAACAATAAAAAAATTTGCTACAGTAAAAAGTTCTCACATGCTATAATAAAAGTGGTTCCCACCACTCTTTCAAACACCCACTAAAGAAACTTGCTTACCACCTACGACCCAAATGATATTGACTAAATTACCCTTAACGCCCCCAATCAACGGCCATTTCAATTACTTGGCAAGAAAAACTTGCTCACCAATCTATATTGACGCAATTAATGGCTATTGACTGAATTACCGTTAACAGCCCCAATTAACGGCCATTTTAATTGCTAGGCAAGTTTCCTTAAATTTGCAGGGCAAATTGACCGTTGGATATACTTAAAGTCGCGGAGCCCAACGACTATAAACAGGCTGGCTCAGTGGTGCGCTTCGCAGTCCCTGGCTTTCCTGTTTTTTCTTCTTCTTCTTTCTCTCTCAACTAGGGTTCTCGTCAGCCATTGCAACAGCTTCCTTGATGCATTTTATTTTGAGCTGATTAGAAAGTCCGTAGTCTTTACATTTAGAAAACCTAGTTTGTGTTTGTGGTGTATTGGTGAGATTATGGTGTTTTGGAATTTCTGGCCTAACTCTCTGTCTCTAACTTCATCTTGTAGATTGAATCAGAGTTTGGGGGAAAAAAAGAAAAAAAAAAAAACAAAAAGGAAGCATTCGTGTTGATCATGGTGTTTTCTAATAATGGTGATGATGAAGCGAGCCAAATTGGAAAAATTGGACACATTCGTGTCCCCGATAAGGCAGAGATCGCTTCTGATCGTCCAGGTAACACATTTTCTTCCTAAATTTTTATGATTTTTGATAGTCTAAAGTTTCCTTTTTTATTTATTTTTATTTTTATCAAAATAGGTCCAAAAACCATACGAGTTCCTGTTTCGTAAGAGCTTGTGCTCGTATGGTATGATATCTTCCATGTCAGATTAAAAATTCCATCTTAGATTTAGTATATGCTCACACTTAGTGATCATCTGAGGGGTTTGTGTTTGTGCGTAATCGATTTAGTGTCTTCTCGTCAACTTTATTTATTTATATTTTAACCTTTTTTTTTTTTTCTGTAAAAATATTTTTGTATTTATGATTCTCAACTACAATAAAGGGAGATAAAGTGGTTGGTAGGATACTTTTCATGGTAAACTTTATATCAACAATGGTAGTTGTCATAAAGAACAATTCAATGCAACTATTATAGTGCATTATAAGTTTAACCAATTGTTATAACAATGGGTCGATTTGCGTCCAGGACTTATACTTATTTTCTTCTTTCTTTTGGATTCATTTCATCTCACTGTATTGATGTCCGTTTGTTGTTCTATTTACAACTTGAGTTTGACATTTTCATTTTCATCTTTTTGTTCTAGGAATTTTCCTCAATTGTTCTTCTTGAACACATAACAAAAGGGGAAAAAAAAAGAGGAAGAAAAATAAAAGAGAAAGAAATTGTTAAAAAAAATACAAGAAAGCAAAATAGATAAAAAAGTGGAAAAGAAGCAAGAGGGGTATAGGCGTGCTGGTTTTGGTGACACTGTGCTCAGATCTCTAGAAAACGCTCTTGAAGATTGGTTGCAATACTTAGCTGCACATTGCGTGTGTGTATTTTTTTTTTTCCCCCACAGTTGTACCTAAAAAATGTGGTATCTGATACAGATTGAGAAATGAATCTGAAAATGTGGGAATGGAGAAAGAGGAACGTGAAGTGTGGCAAAAGAAGGTTCGAAATTTTACGTGTACCCTTGGCTAATACTAGTGACAACATGTGCTTGGTTGCTAAGTAGTTCATAAAGTTCTGATGTACTTTTTGTCTTTTTTATCAGAAAAATATATTGATTGCTAGAAACAAGTGGCAGCTGCAGAAGAGGCTCAAAGAACCTCCGAACAAGAAGCTGCAGCAAGAGCTAAAAGGAAAGGAGAGATAGAGAGATAAGCTGCCCGTTAAGCATTTTGAAAAGGTACACTCTAAACTACGTAGTTTTAGCATAGTAAACCCTATGATCGCATATGTATAAACTGCATGGTTCAATTTCTATTAACTTATTTTAGCTTCTTACTTTTTTTTTTCCAATCAAACTTTCATTCTTTATATTGTATTAATATCTTGGTTTTTGTGTTCACAGATTTTATTAAGTTTCCTTTATGTGCTATAAGGAGCTACAATGGCTACTGGGACTGGAAAAGGCCAGCCAAACAGGGTACTTTCTTCTTCCTTATTGCATCTCTTACGCATCATGAGTCTTCATATTTTTTTTTAGCTAATTTCGTTTAGCTATCAAATTAAACTCACTGGATGATGTCTTTTTGTTTATTTATTTATTTTTTCAATCATATTTTTCATTATTAATATCTTGGTTTATGTGTTCACAGATGTTATTAAGTTTTCTTTATGTGCTACAAGAAGTAACTATGACTATCTTTTCAAAAAAAAAAAAAAATCCAGGATAAGAAGTCACTATGAATATTGGGATTGGAAAAGTCCAGCCAAACAAGGTACTTTTCTTCTTCGTTGTTGCATCTTTTATGCATTATGAGTTTCAACCAATTTTATAACAATGTGTCGATGTGCCTTTTTTAGTTTTATTTATGTCCTTCTTTCTCTTTCTTTTATTTGCTCGCACTGTACTGATATGCAATGTTTTGTTTTATTTCAAACTCCAGTTTGACATTCTCAAATTCATCTTATATTGTAGAAAATTTCCTCCATTGTTCTTCCAGGGGTCACAAGAAAAGAAAGAAATAAAAGGTAAAAAGCAAAAAAAAAAGAAACAAAGGTAAGAAAGCCCAAAAAAAAAAAATAGATAGAAAAGGAAAATAAAATAGTAAAAAGGAGGGAAATAAATAGCAGAAGGAGAATAATCATGTTGGTGACACATTGGATGTTGAGAATGCTACCGTGTAGCTTGGCTTGTTTCAGGCTGTTTTGGTGGCAGTGGACACTCTACTTAATGCTCTAGAATGTCTCTTGAAAAGGTTGGTTGTAAAACTCAACTGCATTTTGCGTTTGTGTGTATTTTATAGCTCTAGAAAAGGCTCTTGAAAATGTTGGTTTAAGTACTATTAATTTATTTTTTGCTCTCTCCTTTTTATTCGAACTTTCTTTGTTTAAGTTGTATTTGATAAGTTGTTTGATGAATTTTTTTCCTTGGCACACCTTTTTAATAGGCTTACTTTATGCTGTAAGAAATACATGCCCTGTCGTTGGTGGTAACGAGATAAAATTTATGATGACTGTTGGTAGTGGAAAAAGCCAGCCAAACAAGGTAATTTTCTTCTTTCTTATTGCATCATGTAGTGCATTATGAATTCCAACCAATTGCTATACTTATGTGTCAAAGTAAATTTACCAATGACTCACGAAATTCTATGGTTCTTAAATATGATTTCTTAATTTATTCAGAAGTAATTCGCGGATGTGTGTTCTATAATTCTGTCTATATCTATTGGATTTATTTCCTCGCATTGTATTGATGTGAGTTCTTCTGTTCTAATTAAAACCTGAGACTTACGTTTTCATTTCTATCTTTAATTGTAGAAATTTATCCAACGGTTCTTCTTGAGGTTGTTGCAACAAAAGAAAATAAAAAAATGAAAGAAAGAAAGAAAGCAAGAAAGATCGATGAAAGAAAGAAAGAAAAAAGACTAGAAAAAGAAGAAAAAAAATTGAATGAAAGAAGTAGGCACATCGGATATTCTGCATCCTACTTGCAGCTTACCTTTTATCGGCTGTTTTGTGGTCAGTGAGCGCTCCTTAAAAGGCTGGTTGCAATACTGAACTTCATAGTGCACACTCACAGTTGCACCTAAATAATGGTCATAAAAATTGTGGTATGTCGTTTAGGTTGAGAAATGACTAAACTGTGAATGGAGAAAGAGGAACATATAATGTTGCAACAAGAAGGTTAAAAAATTTTATTTGTAATCTTGACATATAAGTGTTTGTGACAAGAAGTGCTTGGTTGCTAATTAGTTCATAAAAATCTGACGCATCTTTGTGTGTCATTAGAATATATCTTGATTGCAAGAAACAAACGGCTACTGCAGAAGAGGCTCAAAGAACCATTGAACAAGGAGCTGCTGTAGGATCTAAAAGGAAAGGAGAGATAGAGAAAGAAGCTGATAATTAAGCATTTTTAAAGGTACACTTGAAAGATTTAGTGAAATCTAAACTTTAGTTATAGTATTTTTCTATTGTTTTATGTGCATAAACTGCATGGTTTAAGTACTATTAATTTTTTTTAGATTTCAAATTAAACTTTCTAGATTTAGTTTTGCTCAATTTTTTCAACCGAACTTTCTTTATGTTTGTATTAGTAACTTGATTAATGCATCGTTTTCCTTGGTACAGATCTGACGAATATCCCTTTATGCCCTAAGACATGCATTTATGCATTCTTTTCCTTGGCATAGATTTCACAAAGTTCCCTTTATGCTTTAAGAAATGCTTGTCCTGTCGATGGCAATAATAAGATAAAATTTATGATGGCAGTTGGAAAAGGCCAGCCAAACAAGCTACTGTTCTTCTTCCTTGTTGCATCTTATAGTGCATTATGAGTTTCAACCAATTATCGAAGCATTTTGGAGATGTGCATTCTATAGCTTGAAATGGTTCTTGTACTATACGAATATGCCTTTCTGAAGCTACAAAATTTTCCTTGGCACATATCTGACCAACTTTCCTTTACGCTATATGACATGCATTCATGCATTCTTTTCCTTGGCACAGATTTCACAAGGTTCCCTTTATGCTTTAAAAAATGCTTGTCCTGTCGATGGTGCTAATGAGATAAAATTTATGATGGTGGTTGGAAAAGGCCAGCCAACAAGGTACTTTTCTTCTTCCTTGTTGCATCTTACAGTGCGTTATGAGTTTCAACCAATTATTTTACCATTTTGAAGATGTGCATTCTGTAGCTTGAAATGATTCTTGTACTGTACCAATATGCCTTGTTTTGTTCTATTTGAAACTCAAGTTTGACATTTTCATTCTCATCTTCCATTGCAGAAAATTTCCCAGTTGTACTTCCTGAAGCCACCAAAAAATAAAAAGGCCCAAGGGAAGGGAGAGAGAGATGCTGCCCGTCAAGCATGTAAAGGTACACTGAGTTGGTGAAAACTAATCTATTAAGTTGTATTGTTTCTTTATTACTGTATATGTATCAACTGCATGGTTTAAATTAATTTCTTTTAGCAATCAAACTAAACTTTCTGGATGTAGTTTTGCTTTCTCTCTCTCTTTCAAACTTTCATTTATGTCTGACGTATTCTTCTTTGGCACAGATTGTAGTGAGTTTCTTTTATGCTGTAAGAAAGGCATGCTTTTTGTTGGTAATGTGATGAAACTTATGATCTCTATTGCTCATGGAAAAGCCAGCTAAATAAGGCATGTACTTCTTACTTGTTGCATCTTATAGTGCATTATGAGTTTCAACCAATTGCGTATAATAATGTATTGATGTGCCTTCTATTGTTCTGTTTGTTTTATTCTCTCTTGTCTTTATTTCCTCTGATATGTGTTCTTTTATTCTATTTGAGGCTTGAGTTTGTCATTTTCATTATTTATTGTAGGAAATTTCCCCAGCTATTATTCCTAAATCCATGACCAAAAAAAAGGAAAGAAAGAAAGAAGATTTGAAAAAAAAAAAAAAGAAAGAAAGAAAGAAAAAAGAAAAGAGACAAGATAGGATAGCCAAAAAAAAAAAAAAAAGAGAAAAGAAAAAAAAGGCTAAAAAAAAGGCTCATGAAAACAAAAGGGCCATGGTCAGGCTGGCTTTGTGGCACATTTCATATCAAAATGTGACAATGTTGCTTGTTTTTGGGGCTATTATGTGGACTGTGGAGCACCAAAAAAGGCTCATGAAAAGGTTGGTCGCAACACTTATCTCATGTTCCATGCGTATTGGGTTCCACCTTGTGGCTGGAGAAACAGAAATGTGAAATGAGGCAACAAAAAGGTTTGAAACTTCACTCATGACCTTATCATATTATATCAATGTTCGTGACAAGATTTATTTGGTCTCAAATTAGTTCATAAAAATCTTATGTTATCTTTGTCATTAGAAAAAATCTTGATTGCAATGACAATTGGCACCCACAGAAAAGGCACAAAGAACTGCTGAACATAAACTGCAGTAGAAACAAAAAGGAAGGGATAGCTGTCAACAAGCATCGTAAAAGGTACACTTGACAATTGGTGAAAACTAACTATATAGTGGTAGTATTTCTTTGTTACTTTAGCTATCAGATTAAACTTTCTGGATGTAGTTTTACTTTTCAAACTTTTCAAGTTAATAATAGCTTGTTTGATGTTTTTTGCTCTAAGAAATGCGTGCCCTGCCATCTGTCATAACCAGATAAATTTATGGTGACTACTGGTAGTTAAAGAAACAGTCCAACCAAGGTAATTCTCTTCATCTTTATTGCATCTTGTACTGGTTTATGAGTATCAACAAATTTCTATACCAATGTGTCGATGTGCAGTCTGTAGTTGCATTTCTTTCCTTCTTTCTCTTGGATTTATTCTCTCATTTTATTGATGTGTGTTCGTTTGTTCCATTTAAAACTTGTGTTTGACATTTTTTTCATTTCTCATTGTAGGACATTTCCCTGGCTCCTCCTCTTGAAGCCACAACAAAAGAATAGAAAAGATTAATTAAAAAAAAAGAAAGAAAAAGCGAGAAAAAGGAAGAAAGAAAAGCGAGAAAAAGGAAGAACGAAAGAAAAGAAAAGGAGAATGAAAAATAAAAAAGGAGGAAAAGACATAGCAAAAAGGGATTAGTCATGCTGGTTTTGGACAATATGGTCTCTGGACATTGCGCTTAAGCTCTAGAAATGAACCGGGAATTTTTGAGGTTTGCTCTTTTGGTTTTGTTTTTTTTAATCTTTTAATGTTGCTTTGTGTTCATTCATCAGTTAATGTTTTTATCTTTCTATTGATTGTAGGAAAATTTTCCTCCCGTTATTCGCCAATCCATGAAAGGTTTGTCCCTCTTGTTTTGCTTTATTCTTTTAATCCTTTTTGTTGGTTCAGTATTGCCTTTTATTTTTGTTTCCGTGTTTAACATTTTCTTATTCATCTTGTGGTTAAACTTTTCATGTCGTTATTCCTCCATAGATGAGGGGAGGGAGGGGGAGAAATAAACAGAAAAAAAAAGGAAAATAGGAAAAACAGAGAGAGAAGAAAAGACAAAAAAGGGAGAATGAAAAAAGAAAAAGAAAAAGAAAAAAAATAAGGAAAAAAAATTTGAAAGAAAGTGGAAACGAGAAAAAAGGAGCAAGAAGAAAAAAAATTATGAAAGAAACAGAAAAAAAAAAAAAGCGAAAAAGAGAGATTAAAAAAACAAAAAAGCAAGAGAGAGAGATTGAGAAAAGAGAGAAACAGGGAAAGACAAAGGCTGGCCACCGCTGCTAAGCTTGTAAAGTTGCTGAGATTTTATTACTAGGCTGTCAGTCAAAAAGGGTTAGTTGCAACACTCAGTTGAATATATTTTGTGCATCTGTTCCGTGTGTGTGCAAGCGTGCTTTTTTTTTTTTAATTACATATAACATATAGTCATAAGCAACGTGGCATTTCAGTGTAAGATGTGGGACAGTGAATTGAGAAAGGGGAAGTTGAAAGATGGCAACGAAGGCTTGAATTTTGAAGGGAATTTCTAGTGTAGCGCCAAGTCTACCGAAACATCTCTTAAAGGTAAGAACACGAGTCCTACAATAAGAAACTGAAGTGTTGGATTATCATTTTCCACCTCCTCTTTGTGTGTGTTCACTGAATATTTGTCACAAATACTGTTGCATTGAAGCATCAATACATGATCATCTTTCTGTTCATTTCGTGTTTATTTTTGATATTTTTAGAAGTATTGGAAGTTGAAATACATAAGTGTAGGAGTGACTTGAATAATGAGTTTGGGAATTCCCCTATTTGAACCAAAGCCCTTTCTTTCTTTGGGCTTTATTTCTTCTTATTGAACGAATATGGTTTTAGGTCAATTTCAATAAACTGTTCAAGTTATATTCTTTAGTCCTATTTAATACATGAGTTTGACATTTTTTCTTTACCTTTTATTGTAGAAAATTACCCCAATTGTTATTCCTTAAGCCGGGAAAAAATATGAAAAAAAAAAATAAAGGGGAAAAAAAGAGAGAGAGAAAAATTAAGAAAAAAAAAGCTGAGAGAAAGAAACCAGGGGAAAAAGAATAATAAATAGAAAAGGAAAGAGCAAATGGCGAATGGCATGCTGGTCATGGTAAAATGGATGCTTATGGTCTTTCTCCCCTGTAAGACGCAAGTACTTGTATTTTTGCAGCAATTTTTTTTGAGGTATTTTTGCAGAAATTATTTGTTGTCTATATGTCTAAAAAAATTAGTCTGACCGGTTTTATGTCTACAGGTTGCTTATGCCACAATGTAATGAAGCCTTTTTCTCTATATGCTTGTCATTCCTGAAGTCCCTTGAAGGAGTTGTTTGATTACTTGAAGTAAATGTTCAAGGGAGACTGTACAACAAAAATATGCCTCAACATAACAGCGTAATTTATTTCTGATCCTAAAATTGGAGTCCTTTTTCCTTTGATATTTTAGACTCTGTTTTTTCTTATGCATAGTTTTATTTGGGCTGAAAGTTTATTTTTCAAAAAAAAAAAAAAAAAAAAAAATCAAAAGTAAGATTTGTGATGCATTGGTAAGGTTTCTAGTTGTCATAAATGGATGTTGGCTTGCTTGTTGCCATCATAGTTACTTTTGTCCTTTTGAAGCAACTTCAACTGTTGATTCCGATCAATGATTTTACACCATCTATGTTACATTAAAGTGGATATGCCTTTCTATTTTCAATTTTTTTATTGATAATAATTGTTCTCATACAATTGGCATACGCCTTGTTGTAGTTGTTATTTTATTATGTTTGATTTTTTATTTAGTTCGATATTATTTCTTGTTCTTTCACAGCCTTCTATAGTTCTTTTTTGGAGCCATTTGCACTTTCCTTGTCTTTACTAGGAACTATGGAATTGTTTAATGTTTTCAAGCATGGCATGTCTCTACATAGATTGCTTGTTTTTTTAATTATTTCAAACACTATTCTCTAACTATTATTTTCCAAAGCTCTAATTACACCTCTTCTTTTTTTCTTTTTTCTTTTTTTTTTTTTTACTTTTGATATATTCCCAATTCGTATATTCCCAACTCGTTGTACACTAAATTCCAAAAATTTTCATTTGGATGGCGTTTACGGATGTTTATGATTTCCTTTGATTGCCCAATACTTTGTAGAATGCTTTAAGTTACTCACCACTTTTGGCCATCTTTGCTGATTAGAATAGATATGAGGAGCATTGTTTTGTTGAATTCATGTTGGTTGTTTTGAATATTTTGCTTATTGTTTCTGCCTAGTTGTATTTTACATTTTGGAAATACTGATCTTTATACCATGCTTAGCAGGCTGGAAGTCTGGAACTTTTATAAAAGTTGACGTCTGAGATGCTATTAACATCATGATGAGAAATTCTTCCCATCTACATGGATATATATAGTTATTGCGTTGATTTTATATAGAGAATTCCCAACATCTGAACTGGTGAGCACTTTTTTTCCTCCCCATTTTCATACCAAAAATGGCCAATGGAAGCCTACTATCTTAATTGTTCTAGCACTAATATCAATGTGCTGATTCTCAGTGGATTATTTTATTTTGATCTTTTCAGAAGAGTCATGTATGGTAGTTGTCAGTGGACACGCCCGCAAGCTTCTCGTAGTATATCCAATAGTAAGTGCAGCTTCTTCACTTTTTATGCCTTTTCCGCCATTTTTCATTTGATTTTAAAAGGAAAACTTCATCATTTGCAATTTTACAATATTGCCAAATGTTATGAAAACTTATTTAGTTACTCGCCAGAGAATATATTTATTTTCCTTAAAATTGTTAGAAAGAATAAAATCCAGATTCAAGTAAAATAAAGCAATGTTAGAGTTTATAAGATTTTAAGATTCTTGGTGAAATGTGACAACATTTTTATCTTGATCAAAATTATTAGTTTGAATGAATTTAAAGTGTTAGTTTGAACAATTTATTTATTTATTTTGTTAAATTATATGACAGAGTGGTGCGCTTTTGAAGGAGAAACTGTTGGCCTAAAGAACCCTTTTCAGAAATCACAATGGATAATGTGTGTCCAGCTGAAACACTTGAAGGACAAGTGAGTACAATTCTATAGAATTTCAACAATCTAATCTTGTTTACGAACCATCTTTTTTTTTTTTACCTTTCTTTCTGGTGATTGTGGATAAATAACTTTGTTGTTGTACAATTTGAAATTGCAAATGATGGTTGTGATCATTAGGTTGATACATTTTTTTTTTTGGTTTATTTTATCTCTACAAACCTTGCTGCTACTTTTTTTGTCCATGTTTTTACTTTTCTTTGCTCTTCTCACGATGGAAATTTCCAGTTCAGAAAATCTGCCAAACCATGGTAATTGCCAAAAAAAATATCAGATGGGCATGATGTCTCCAGCTAACACACTTAACGGGCAAGCAGGTACGCGTTTTATTGGACTTCTACCATATAATTTTTCTTATAGAGCCATCTGTTTCTTTAGGTGGCATATACTCACGTGTTTTCCTTGTGGTAAGTCAGGCGCACGAAATATGAACATGGAGATCGGCTCCATACCTATTATCCGACTCGGATTGGAGGAAAAATAGGTTTGTCCCTTTTTGTTTTGCTTTAATTTTTTTTTAACTATACTGTTGGTTCAATACTTCCTTCTATCTTGTTTCCAAATTTAACATTTTCATATTCATCTTGAATGTAGGGAAAATTTTCAGGCCGTTATATGTCAATGCATGAGAAGAGAGAGAGGACAATAAACAGAAAAAAAAAAAAAAAGAGGAAAATTGTAGGGGAAAAAAAGAAAAGAGAAGAGGAGAAAAAAAAAGGAAGATTGTAAACAATAAAACAGGAGAAAATTTATTGAACAAGAAGAAGTAGAAAGAAAATGAACAAAAGAGAGAGAAAAACTATGAAAAAAGGAGGAACAAAAAATTGAAGAGAGAGGAAAAAAGAGTAAAAAGGGGTGAGAGGAACAAATTTTTGTCTAACCCTTATTGTACAAACGGTAAAGTTGATGAGTCTTATTATATTTCTTTAGTTTCCTGCGAGGATAAAAAATTTATTTCAGTTCAGTTGCTGGCTCATTTGCAAGTTGTTGGAGGAACATAGTATCCAGATTGCGCCAGGTGTGGCTTCTCATATCCCTTTAGCTCCTTGTTATTTGGCACACTCCTTGAACATGTGTGAACATGCATGCAGGTAAACAACTGCCCTTTGTTTATTGTTTACTACGGTTTTATGCCTAAATTTCCTATGAGAGGTATCCATGTTCAGTTCTCATCTTTGATTTCTTTTTTAAAAGATTCTTGCGTAGTTTGTTTGAGGAGGCTGCTTTGTCAACACTGTTATTCAAGCTTCAGACAAGGCTCCTGAAAAAGGTTCCAAAGTTGGTTTCAACAGTCTGCTGCATATTTTGTGTGTGTGTGTGTGTGTTGTTGTTGTTTTTTTTTTTTTTTTTTTTTTTTTTTCATTTTACTAGCATATATTGCAGTTAAATTATGGTCCTAATCTATTTTAGGGTGAGAAGTGGGATTCTGAAAAACGGAATAGGGAAGGAGGAACTTGAAAGGCTGCAACAAGAAGGATTGGAGTTTCCTTGTTTGTAAAGTTTTTATGATAAGGTGTGCCTTTTTCTAATTAGATTGTAAATATCTCATGCATCTCTGTTTTTGTCATTAGATAAAATCTTGATTGCAATTCAGATGGTAAGATTCTTGGTGGTATGGCATTATGTTTTGTTTTGCTTCTTCAAGATTCTCTGTTTGAAAGAATTTGTGTTGTATTGTATGACAGTAGTGATCATTGTGTTGTATTATATTGTTTGTGTCAAACTATAGTGTTGATCATTATGTTGACAGCTTTCTTTTTTGTGTATCTCTAATCCCTACAAATCGTTCTGCAACTTTTGTGATTATTATTTCACTTTTTATTGCTCATTACTAAAGTTTCCATTTCAAGTTCTTTTCCATTTCGTGGCAGTTGAAAAAATCACAATGGATATAGTGTCCCTAGCTTCTTTTTCTTGAGAGTCATGTCTTTAGGTGACTCTTACTAACGTGTTTTTCTTGTTGTGAGCCAGGCAAGTGGTGTGGGTAACACAAGGATAAGCCTCATATCTTATTATAAAAATTTTAGCTGAACGCAGAGTTCTCAAGGTTTGTTCCTTTTGTTTTGTTCTATTCTAATATATTTTTTTTAAATAGTGCCTTGTGTTTTTCTTGTTAATGTAACGTTTATATTTCCATCTTGGTTGCAGGAAAATTTTCCTATCATTATCGTCCGAGCCAAGAAAAGAGGAAGAGGGAGAGTAGGAGCCGGATAAAAGGAAAAGGAAGAAGGACAAGGGAAAAAAAAAAGGGTAGATGAAAAATAATTGAAAAAAAAAAGAGATAGAAAGAGCAGTAGAAAGAGAGGAAGAGAAGAATAAAAAAGCTGAATAGAAAAAGGGAGAATGATGAATAGAAAATAGAATTAATAATGCGATGCAATAAAAGGAGAGAGAGAAATGGAAACAAAAAAGGAAAAAAAAAAAGAAAAAAAAGAAGAAAGGAGTAGAGAAAGAGTGAATTGATAAGAAGCAGAAATGCCAAGTGGCTGAACGAACAGGAAGCTTGTGAAGTTTCTGAGATCTTATTGCTAAGGATGTTGTTTGAAAAGGTTGGTCGGCTTCACTTTGTGTGTTTGTGTGTTTTTTTTTTTTTTTTCCTTTCTCTGTTACTTATCGCTCATTGAGCCTAAATAAAAATGTGGTCTATGGTGAATAGGGGGATATTGGAAAATTATGAACGGAGAAAGAAGTTTGATCACAAGGAACGGAAGCTGCAGAAAAAGGCTCACAGGAGGCTAAAGAAAATGGAGAGAGAGAAGTTGGACGTCAAGCATTGTGAAAAGGTAGACTCTTTTTTTTTTTTGGGAAGATTGAAAAGGTGGACTTAGTGAAAACTAAACTTTGTGCTCTTAGTGTTTTTGTGCTATTATGTGTTTTCTAACGACATAGATAAGTACTGTCAATCTCTTTTTACCGAGCAAACTGGACTTTGTGGTTGTAGTTTTACTCTCTGTTTATCTTTTGAATACAAATCTTCTCCGTTAGCTTTAATATTTCTCTTATGGAAGGTGCATTCTCTTGCACCAGATTTTAGTAAGTTTCCTTTATGCGGTAGGAAATACATGCTTTTGTCGCTAGTGGTGGACAAGTACCACCAAAGAAGGTAGGTCTTTTTCTTTGTTGGTGCATTTTATATTGTGTATCATGATTTTCTACCCATTCCTACTTGTAAATAATATGTTCTGAGAGACTAAACTGATAATCATCTTTCTCCAAGTATTCTTTCTGTAATTATATGGCGTTGATTGGATCTTCTCTGATTTAAATATTGAACCTATTGCATTTTGTGATTTTTGACCAGTTAGCGAGGAACAAGATGATATGGCTGAGGGTAATGCGCCATTGGAAGGATATACAGAATGCATGCCCCATCATGATCATCGTACTCTCTTATTCCATGATGCTTTTTGAAGGGAAATACCATAATTAATGCAGTTCTCTGAAACTATCGTAAGGGTAAGAACATCGGTCACTTGGTTGGTATTAAAATATTGGACTAATCTTTTTTTGCTTTGTTTTGCTTCTTCTTTTTTTTTTTTTTTCTTTTTTTTTTGTGTTACAATTATTCATACATTGAGGCAATGACACTTAATTATATTGTCTCATGTCATAAAATTTATCTTTATCGATACAAATGGTGGAAGTTAAAATACACAAAACCAAATGATTGGGGTTTTTAAATGATGAGTTTGGATATTATGGAATGCCCGCTGAAACCAATAACTTTTTTTTTCACTTGACTTTATTCCCTTTTTCAGTGCGGACGGACTTAAATCGTCTGCCTAATTTTTGGCATCATAAATGGTATCCAATCAATCATATTGTGATGCGTCATCTAATGAAAAACATGTAAAAGTTAATTAAACACTATAACTAAATGTCCTATTTTATGTGCGAAGTTTAAATGAAGGAAAATAGCCTAAAATTAGGAAAATAGCCTATCCACTCTATTAAAATGAAGGAAAACAAGGGCTGAGTTTGGCGCATGTCTTTTGAGGGGGAAAAAATGCTTTTATAGGCTAAAAATTGGGGGAATTTTTTTTCCACCAAACATGCCCTTGATTTTTAAGTGTGGATAGGCCATTAGCCTAATTTAGAAAAGTTATGGTCATTTAGTTTAGAGAGTTCATTAAAAAGGCCACCTAGCCTAATTGTATCACAATATGATTGGTTGGATACTATTTGGGACACCAAAATTTGACAGAGGATTTGAATCTTGTCTATACCAATATGTATTGGAATAATTTGTAGTTTACTGTGCATTTCTTTACTTTTATTTCAAATTTCAGTTTGACATTCTCATCTTCATCTTTTGTTATAGGAAAGTTCTTGCACCGTTATTCCTGAAGCCACCACCAAAAAAAAAATGAAGAAAGGCACAAAGAAAGGTGGAAAAAGAGAGAAATAATTAGAAAGAGGAAAAGGAAAAGGGAATAGTCATGCTGGTTATGTTTGGTCTTTCCCTTCCGTAAGTGTTTGTAATTTTTCTAGCAATTATTATTATTTTTTGATGTCTGAAACAATTATATCTGATATAGTGACATTTAAAATCTGTACACATTACAGGAAGGGTAGGAGGCATTCAGGAGTTTTTGTCTCATATGATCACCAGTTCCGTGCTGAGGATAAAGGTCAGTTGCTTCAATCCTACCTGCTTGTAACCATGGTAGTTGCACTTGAAGAACACAATGGGTATGATGTCTATAGCTGAAACACTTCGAAGTTTGAGTGGTTGTATGTTTTATTGAACTCGTACAATATAACGGTTCTTTAAGAACCATTTCTTTCTTTGGTAGGCACCAACTAATTTGTTTTCTTTTATGACTCAGGTAAGTCGTGTACGTAAACAAAAAGATCAATTCCCTTTCGTCTGATTAAATTTTTAGATGCACAGAAACCTCTTGAGGTTTGTTCTTCTCGTTTTGTTTTATTCTATTAATTTTTTAAATATTTCCTTGTGTTTTCTTCCTGGTTTAACGTTTTCATTCTTCATCTTTCTTGTAGGAAAAATTTTTGTTGTTACCATGAAGCCATTGAAAAGAGAGACAGGGAAAAATAAGTTAAGACGAAATGGAGGGAAGAAATGGAGTGAAAGAAAAAAAGAGAGACAAAAAAGGAAAATGGAGAAAGATAAAGGGGGAAAAAAAGAAAAAAGGGGGAAAAAAATAATTAGTAGGAGTGAAATGAACTAAAAAGAGAGAAAAGGATATGCAAAAAAGCATGAGGAAAAAAATGAAGATGGGTGGGCGGAAGTGTGGAGGGGAGGGAGGGGACGCAATTGTATAACTTTTCTGTTTGCTGTGACCATGCGAGGAGTAAAAAAAATAAGACAGAAAAAAGAAGTGGAAAAGGGAAGAGTGAGAGAGAAAGGCAATTGTATTCCTTTTCTGTTTGCTGTGAGCATGCAAGAAGTAAAAATAAGAGAGAAAAAAGAGGGGTAGGGGCGGGCAGGGGGGGGGGGTGGGGGGTGAGGGAGAGAGAAGCAATTGTATTCCTTTTCTGTTTGATGTGAGCATGCAAGAAGTAAAAATAAGAGACAGATGCAATTGTATTCCTTTTCTGTTTGCTGTGAGCATGCAAGAAGTAAAAATAAGAGAGAAAAGGGGGTGACACAGAGAGAGAGAGAGAGAGAGAGAGAGAAGCAATTGTATTCCTTTTCTGTTTGATGTGAGCATGAAGTAAAAATAAGAGAGACAAAAGGAGTGGGAAAGGAAAGAGAAAAGAGAGAAAAGTAGGCAGATAAAATTGGAAAAGGAATGTTGCATCGATGGCATACGTAACAGTGGCATGATCTGCATATTATGTAAGTTGTCAATACTTTTCTCATCATTGTGTTTTCTCTTTCTAGTTTAGATAAAATTGGTATCTTTTTTTATATTTGTTAAATCATTTGATTGGTTTACTAGAGTTTCAGGCGAGGATGGCGATATAGGAAAGACCACTCCCATTGCTTGGTACAAAGCTCAAGATAGTAGATGTCTTTTAACCAATTCATTTGATAAGTTGGTATTTTTTTCTCTCTCTATTCTCCAGCCTTGTACTTAACTTCAATGTTCATGCTTTCATAGAACAAATGATAAAGTTCATTTTTACTTATGGACTCAAAAGTTGCATCATATTTCTTCTGCTAAAAGCCCATCTTAGTTTTACTGCCTTGTCGATTCAGCTTCTAGTTGTGTACTTGGGCTTGATGTTGTATCAAGAATTTTTAGGATTTTTGAAAGACACAAATGCTGATCTACTACTGGCTGTCACCAAATAAGCTTTTAAAGCCATTGAGGCATTGCTAGGCGGCCAAATGCATTTCTTGGTTTCTTCGAGCATGCAACATATCATAACTAATGCTCTTTAATTTTAATTATCATTTGCCTTTCATTATTTGGGTTATGATCCACCTACTTTGTGCTAATTACTAATTTATTTTGTTAAGGGTCAGGCAGGTAGACAAAGAATGTTGCTTTGATGGTGCACATAATTGATAAAGAAAATGCAGTATCGCACCTCTGGTAAGTTTTCTGAGTTCTGCAGCCTTTATTGTTTTTTATCTTGCTATTACTAGAAGAAATAGTAGTCTTTTCTCAAGAAGGTGGCAAACCGTAGGAAGCAAATGACACATCTAAAGAATATGTTAAGTGTGATTTTCGCTGAACTCGTACCATATAATTTTCCTTTGGGAACTATCTCTTTCTCTAGGCGGCAATAAGTAATGTAATTTGCATCTTACAGGTTGGGTATGTGGATTATTACAGGATTTTGCATGGAGAACACAACATTAGGCTCAGCTACATATCCTATCCTAAATGCTTTAGAAGAATGGAGACAACTTAAGCCTCTTGTAAGTTTTTAAAAATTTCGCAGTTTCGTGTTTTCTTGCTTGCTTTTTTTTTTTTTACTTGTACGACCTGGTCATGGAATTTCAGGGAGGTGTTATCATAGGAACCATTCCCACTGTTAATTATGCAAGCTCAAAGCAGTGTATGTCTTTCACAAGGCCATTCGACAGGTTGGTTTGTTTTCTCTTTCCAACTTTACAACTTCTGAACATTATGTTCAGTTCGCATAAGAGAAGATAGTTTATATTCTTTTTAGCCTTCTTTAATTTAACTATGCTGTTATCTACTGAGTATCCGCTCGTTTACTAGGATTTGATGTTGCAGGAAGGCCTTTTAATATGATTGAGAGGCTAAATTTTGGCCTATAGTTGTGGAGATCTTATTGCTAGGCTGTCAATTGAAAGATCTTGTTTTGGTTTCCAGTGTGCATACAAGAAAACAGAAGCATTGCTCTTTGATTAGTTCTCATTTTCCTTTGGTTATTTGATCTACCTACCCTGCAAGCAAAGTGTTGTTGTTAGTTATATATATATAAAAATCATTCCAATTTTGACTCATGCAATTTGTGTTATGGTCTGGACAGGGATAGGGGTATGAAAGGACTGTTCTAAGGGAAGGTCTTACATATAAATTCAGGAAAAAGTGATGCAACTCTGATTCTTCCAAGCTTTTTCACCTGCATGTCAAGCAACACCAAGTGCTCGAGCATCAATACTAGTGGCTGAAAACACCACATGAGGAGTGCTGTGTTAAATGTACTCTCTGGCTCTACTTAAGGTAAAAATTTCCCAGCAATTTGATATTGAAGCCCTATAATTATCATTCAATAACCCTTTTTCTTCCCTTTTTCTTTCTTTTTTTTTTTGGCTTTAAGTTTTATCTGGCTTTGTCCTATATTTTTCAAAACGGGTTCACTTGGTATGTATGGTGAACTAACTTGCTTGCATTTGTTTGGTTCAATGGTGCCCCTTTTGCTGCTTTCATGGGTGACTAAGATGATCATCCTAATTATCACAGTTTGAGGCAACTTCACATGAAGCAGAAAGGGGTAGCTATTCCGTCACATGCTTGTGGACTATTATCTTTTTGTTTATTATTCTAGAAATTTTAGATTTCTACTCTCTTTTGGCTGGAGAAAAACTGATTGGAAGTTGTTAAAAAAGAAAATTTTGAAGTTCAGTGGATACTCTTTTTAGTATTGTTAGGTGACAAGATAGATATATACTAATTTTGGTACGTTTTCAACTGCAGGCATATAGACTTGTCCCCTTTTCTCATACTAACCATTGGCTATTATAATATTTCTTATATCTGCATTTGTACTTAATCAGTACCACTTTATTATATTGTTATTCTTTTATCAAAGTTTGTCTTTTTACACTGTATTTATCAACCTATAAACTATCAACACAGAGATCTTTTTACTAGTTTATTGACTGACAAAAGACTATTTTTATACTGCTTGGACTATGGCATGATTATTTAATTTAATTAATATCTCTCTTTTTACTAATTCATACCACAAAATTTATATTTATTGTGAATAAATTTCATCTTGAGAGTATTTTGTAAATTTTTTTTTAAACAATCATACCTACAAAATTTGCATTTTAGAAATACTCCCAGCTACACAGAATTTTACAGACATAATTCACATCAATATTATCTGTAAACATTTCATTTTATTGTAATTTTACAAAATATAATAATAAAAAAATTCACTATTTAAATCCAAATAAATTATAGATTTAAGTAAATGAGTTTTTCTCGGACATTACGTGTTTAAAGTATTTCATAGACACTTAAATGGGATAAAATATTAGTTTAAAAACACTTAATGTAGCTCTGCTTCTTAAAGGAAAAGGAAGAAAAATCTCATTAATGCTCGCTTTTTAGACCATTCCTTTACCATACTTTCAACCTCACTTTTAATTATTCATTGTAAAATTTTATCTCTTTGTCATGGTAGATCCCTTCATGAAAACAGATAAAATTTTATCTAGTTGTGAGAGAAACTAATTAGCTATCAAGAGATTTTTTGTTCAGTCAGGTTTGCTCAATATAGTCTAAAGCTAATCTCTGTATAATTTGATGCAGATGTAAATTCGAAATCCCATAATAAAATTAAATTTTTTAATCTTAAAACTATTCCTAAACTGCATAAACATAAACTTGACATTTTTTTGCACTCTATCTTAGTATTGGCATATTCTTTGATAGTGTCAATTCTTAAACTCAAATTTTTTTTTTTACCGAAAATGCTACTCGCGTAACTTTGATTTTTAGCTAATAGGCTAATGATTTATTATGCGTTAAAGTGTTTCAAGAAACACTACAAACATTGTACTGTATTTGAAATTTTTTATAATTAAATTTTCAAGTTATTTACGGTTTACAATTTCTTCCATTTTAACTCGCGTGGAAATCATCAACCAAATTATTTAATTACAAAAATTAATTAATTAAAATTTTAATATTCATCATAGAATTTTGAAATATTTATATTAACTCCATAAATCTTTTAGTCACAAAAATTACGCGTGATATTTCCATGAAAATTCTTGACTTAAATATGTAACTTATATTATTACTACTTGATGCACGTGTTAATATGTGAACAAAAAAAAAGAGAAAAAAAAATTTAAGCATGAAAAAATAAACATATAAAAATAGGAAAACAATGAGCAAAAACAAATATATATGACAAAAAAAAAAGAGTAAAAGGATAGGAAAGAAAATGGGAGAGAAGAGAAAGAAAGGGGAAAAAATGGGAGAGAAGAGAAAGAAAGGGAAAAGGCTAACTCTATAGAAAAAAAAAATTTAAGCAGGACAATTTTGGAAAATAAATGTGTTTATGATTCAATTTATAAGAGTTATTTTGTAAATTATAAATTTATTTTCCATCCACATCAACGAAAAATTATTTTCTATAATGATATATTCTTTTCTTTTGTTGGCTAGAATTTTGACATGCATGTAAGATATAAAGATACAAAATTATATAAAAGCTGGTAAAATAATAAGGCGTTTATTAGGGGTGACAAAACGGGTTGACGGGTCGGGTTCGTGTCGGATTGGAGTTAATTTTTACAAAAATATGTCGACACTAACCCGACCCGTGACACGAATGGGTTGAGATTTCTCAACCCGAACCTGACCTGTTTTGATACGGGTTGATACTGACCCGACCCGTGTCAACCCATTTTCTTATGCACAGTGTCAAAAAATACGACCCGCGACCCGATTTTGACCCGTAACCCGGCTGTGAACCCGCCTACATTAATATATATAATATTAAAAAAAAAATTAGAAGAGTTTTATACCACTTCAATAAGAAGATGAGTGATAAGAGAAACATGGTTTGATCTTTTAAGGGCTTATATTATATATATGAAATAATATTAATTTTTTAAAATTTAATTAATTAAATACGGGTCAGAAACGGGTCATTTTCGTATCAGACGAGTTGACCCGAACCCGACCCGTTTTTTGACGGGTCAGTTTCGGGTCGACACTAAAATGACCCGTAGTCAAATTTTTCGACACTAACCTGCGAAAAATCATGTCGAATTCATGTCGTGCCGTCGTGTTGCAACCCGTATTACCGGCCCTAGCGTTTATCAAAGCAATAACAACAACAACAATAACAACAAGGGGTTTTAAAATTAGAAAAAAGTTTCATCCAATCAAGGGGTGAACGGCTAGGGTTAGCGCGTGTATCTCACGCGCAGAGTGAAGGCTTGTCGCCAAATCTACAAAAGTCAGTCCGTGCAGGTCCCACGCTGATCAGCCATTTGGGCTTGCGTCAACCAGTTGAGTGCGCACGTGGGTCTCACGTGCCTTGCACTGGCGCACTAATTCTTCCCGAGGGTGCCACGACCTTTTTTTGTTCCTTCTCTGTTTTGGGTCCCATGTTGCCAAAACCACATGAGCATTTTTCTTCTTGGAAATCTCCTAATGACACGTGGACAACAAAAAGAAAACAATCAAACCCATGGCAATGTAATTAGAGGAAATGAAACTTATTATATTTATGTAAAAGATAAAAATTTGTTTCAAGTGTTTTTGTTCTCAAATTTGGAAATATGCTATTACTTATTAATTGATAAGGCTATTTCGTATAATTTCTTTAAAAAAAAAGTCGCCTGGACACATTTGCCATCTCCCTGCCTCCTTTCGAGTTTAAATATGCTGTCGCCATTTTTCAATTTTGATGGCCGTCTCCATTATTTATTTGCTATAAAATAAATGCTATCGTAGGGGAACAAGGCGTTATGAGTCAAAACGGCAGTGTTTCGGATGTCGTTTGGGTGTTTTCGTCCGGCCTTCGTCTTTCTTTCTCAGCACACAATCACAAACGCGGTGACGTCGAAATTGGACAGAGTCTTAAAGTCGGTGCTTTTCTGCTTTCTCAGCAATCCAAAACATCTTTTTCCCTTCCTTTCTGTTCGCACGGACTACGGCTTGAGGAACCAGGAACGAAGCCCAATTCCCGATGTATCGCCAGCCCACGTCGTCGTCGCATCCGATGTACCAGCCGCCGCCTCCGCCGTCGTCTCTGTACCCGAAGATCGGCCAGTCCGGCCATACCCCCGTCTCTCAAGCTGGCCGTCCATTTCCCCATCACCAGCCCCCTCCTCCTTCCTCTTCTTCTGCCTGTAAGTCTCGCATCTTTTCTATAACGTCTTAAAGAACAATTCCTAAGACGTGAATTTTGAATATTTATTTGCGAATTTGATATTTTGATCTGTATTTGTAACAAAATGAAAGAAAGTTGGGGTTTTTCCTTCGTTGAAGGCTTAATTATTGATTGATTTGGGATTGATCGTTTGGTTTCAAGTTGTGGAATTTATAGCATTTTTATGGTGATTGAACGAAAGTTTCTCGTTTTTGGGAATTGTAGCAGGATTGGGCATACGAGTAACCATAAAGCCAGAGTATCGGATCACTCCTCCGGTAAGATTTCGTAATTTGTTTAATCGCAAAACTGTATTTGCGCTTTCAAATCCAGAAAAAGTTCCGAGTTTTTGTGACTGTTATTTTAGCCATAATTGACAGTTTTTTTGGTTAAAAGAAATAAAAACACGATCTAGATTCTAGAATGCCTCTCGAAGTTTGTGTCCTGCTTGTTTGTTATTGCTGTGAAACTAAATATTAATTATTTCTATGCATATTTGGAAGAACGGTAATTAAAAAAAAAGGTAAATGATCATCTTAATAGCTTGTACTGTGGAAAAGATTATAGAGAGAATTCGAGGTTATGCGACACATTTAAAAGCTGTGTTTATTCATGCCACACTATCATTCCTATTTCATGTTAAATTATGCCACAAATAATTATGTGGCATTTATAAAAAATAAATCTTAAAAGACGGTATTTGTGAAAATTCCCCAAGATTATAAGCCCTGGTAAAACATGTTCCACTCTTTGATTCTGCTTTTCAGGGAAATCAAAACAGCTTTTGTTTTTAGTTATTACTTAATTAATGGTTTAGGAGAATGGCGGTGCTTCTGCTTGTCTATGATACTTATTGCCGTCTTGTGGTGTCAGATGGTGAGAATTAGGATGGATGGTAGTATATATTTTCTTTATCATGATTCGTCATCTTTGTGCGATCAATATTATTTTGGTTTTTCAAAGTGCTCGATGTTGATGAATCAGCTTAGAAAAATGATGTATCCAGTCCATTATTTTCTGTTGTTGTGCATTTCAAATTTCAAAAATAGTAACTTGTAAACATTGACAAATTTTGCTATTCTTTTATGGATTACCTGCGAAATTTTCTCTCTTGTGATTTACCTGGGGATTTCTCTCATTTTGTAGCCTCAGTTGTCACCACATGTAGGAGATATACCTCGGAGCAATTTCCAATTTGATTTTGAACTTGAGAGAAAAATTTTGGCAGAGGCAGAGAAGGAAAACCAGAACTGGGTCAAGCTTGGGTTGGAAAACCTTCCATCGCGGACTGTGTCATCAACGTCTTCAGTGGTATGTTATCTTCATTTTCTTATGTTTGGAAAGATTCTTTTTGAATATTATAGCTCGTCATATCTGTATTTCTTTGTTTCCATTGTGCACAAACAAATTACTACTTCTGCAATTATTTTACATGCATCTGGTCTTATATTCACATGCATATTCATGATTAGTAAGTTGTTATTGCAGGGCTCCGTCACAGACCCTACAGTTAGCAAATATATTGCTTCAGGGCTCAGCCGAGAAGCTGTTACTCTTGCTGTTGGGCATTATGGAGACAATCCCACTAAGGTGCTTTCTTGAGCTCTTTTTCTGCAACATTTCTATGTTCTTTTAAGCACTTGGTGTGTTTACTAGTTACAGCTTTGCCGAGACAATATTGATCGGTTAGCTTCTTTCTTCATTACGTACTCACTAAATGCAGCCGAATTTGCAAAAGCTTTCTGTTGCTACTCATTAATATCTCAAAAGTGGAAATTCGACAAGAGCCAAGCCAATATTACATGTCACCTATGCATGATAGCATTTCTTTCATGAAGGATAACACTTTTTGTGCCCACTCACTTGGTTCCTTGCGTCAAAACTTTATTTGCACAAATTGGTTGCAGCTTTATCTCTTGCTATTTAGCTGGTGTTATCTAAGTGCCGGTGCTCTACTATTGTGATGAACTTTACTTGAACAAGTATTGTATTTGATTTTACTACAGGTTCGGGATTTTGTCAATGGCTACAACCTCCTGCGAGAGATGGGATTTCCGTCGAAAACCGTCACTGAAGCTCTAATCATGTACGAGAATGACACAGACAAAGCACTTGCACATTTTCTCAATAGTTCGTCGTGAGTAAATGTTGATGCCAAAAGTGATGCTGTCCTTTCTTGTTTGTTGACATGAGTGATGGTGGTGCCTATAAACGGTAGTACTTCTGTTATATGAACCTTGTTTGAACACGATTGTACAGTATTTCCTGTATTTACGATGTTGTCCATAATAGTCGTAAATTCTTTATTTTATTTTTTATTTTTTATTTTTGCTCGAGTTCTATAGATAATCATTCGGCATTGGAGAAAGTTTGCATTGGAACTGATAAGCCCCAAACAGACCAATATTGTCATACACTGTGTTTGGTTCTTGATTACCAATAAAGAGTGCAAAACTTACAACAGTTGCATTAAAAAATAAAAAATTAAAACAATGTAAAAAACTCATATCTTGCAATGTTTTTAACCAAAATTGGTTCTAACCATACATCTTAAAGCATTTTAGCACTGATCATCAGGATATTTTTTTTTTTTTTTTTTAAGGATTAGTTCTTTGAGAGCTAAGACTTTACTCGCAAAGAAACTCTCAAAGAAGTGATCTTAAACTGTGCCAGCGTTTTAAATTAAACTCTGGGTTGTGGGAATGATTGGCCATCGCTGGGAACGAACATGAAAAATTGCAAAGAGATAATCTTGTCGTGAACGTCCAAAGCAAACGACACTTGAGTTTAATAAATGAAAAAGAATCACATCCCTATTTCATTAATATGTAATAAACTCGGGGAGAAAAAGATGTTCGGGAAGTACCGAATCATGTCACGAAAAAAAAAAAAAAACCCTCAAACATTATTGTTTCTATACTTGTATAGTTGAGCGACGTCGAATATATCATGACCGTCGGAACTCCTAACTGTCGAGTGAAGCTGATTTCGTCTGTCCGACGGGGTATCGACCCCAGAAGCACTTTTTGTCGAGAACCAAGATTCCTCGTGAAAGCAATGTGGAATGATGAATGGTAGCGGTAAAAGGTATCGTCGAAAGGAACAATCAGCATCAGGTTTATTCTTTCTCCAAACAATCCCAAAGAAAATCAAATCAAACACCAGCACATATAGCTCCTGGGAAACAATGATTTAACTTCAGTTACCTTGAGGAAGTAAACCAAATTGGGAAAAATAGAGAAGCAATCAACGTATGATGATGACGATGATAATGATGATGAGAGAGAGAGAGAGAGAGAGAGAGACCTGTGGACCAAGTTGAGCAGCAAAGGTTCCCTTCATCAACATGTTTGACATCAAGCCCAATAAACCATGAACCAGTGCTCACATCATCATGGGCATACGTTCGGAGAATAGATCTGCAAAGTTCGAAAATGAGAGATTAATCATTGCATCTATGTCATCAAACGAAAACCGGTTTATTAAAAGGAATTGAACTCACCTATTTATTGATATAAATTTAGCCAAAGCTCGTGATATGACATACATCTCGCCTGAAGCATGGCGGAAATATCTGTTGAAAACCAGAGTGATAAATTAAGGTACTCGTTCACTACGTGACTACAAATTGCTAAAGCCTAATTCTTTCGTCTAGAAGATGGTGTTCATGAGACAGATAATTGGTTAATGGGAACAAAAAGAATTAGACTGAAAAAGATTTGTCCGTAAATAAATGTATGACCAATTAGATCCCTCTTTCTGATGAACAAGAACAATCAGTATGAGTTGGGAGGTGGGCCACACAAAAAGTAAATTACATGTCAGTGCAGCTTACGATCTTTTGTCACCGAATTTCCACCAGTCTGGCTCATACCACTTGTGGCCCCTAAAAAGAATAAGCAAATTACAGAATATGAGAATAATACAAGATTTTATCTATATATATATATATATATATATATATAGATATGTTTAATTCCAGGCAAGACTCACGGTTCAGAGAAAACTTCGCCAGATTTCATGCAGCCAATATAGACACGAGGCTTGTCCAAATGCGTTGCTAGAGTAGCTCCCAGAGCATCTACATAAGAACAAGTAAATTAATGGATAGCATACTCCAAGGAGAGATATTAATTTTTCTTTTTTTTTTTTTAGGAAAAATATCAACTATTCAGTGTAATATTCATCAGAGATATAGCTTCTTTAATGGGAGAAAAAATTGGGCCAGGATATTATCCAAGTTAAAACTAGAGAATATTTGATAATGATGTGAGATACTTATAAGAATAAAATTTGACCAACTATGCACATTTGCGTGATGCCTATTGAAGAACTTCAAATCATTGCATACATTAGAAAGAATTGCAGAGCAATATGCATATCGCTGTGGAAACTACATGATCTCTTCTTTTGAACATGATTCTATATCTATTGAGATGAAAGATTCGCTATAATGCATATCACTGTGGAAGCTACATGATCTCTTCTTTTGAACATGATTCTATATCTATTGAGATGAAAGATTCGCTATAATCGTTTTGATCCTTTTCATGATATTCCTAAGTCAAAATCTTCTCGACATAATCCCTGCTTGTTTTAACAGCTGAAGTTTTCGTGAATGTTTCATATGTTAATATTTGTGTATTTACATACAGTCAAACAGGGAGGGAAATGCCATTTACAATGGATCATACCAAACATGACAGAGGCGTAAATTACAGAAGTGGGAAGACATCTTACTTCTTTGATCTGCGCCCCTGATTTTTATCTTGTATACTTCAATTAGACTAACAATTATGTCAAACTTGTCGACCTTTTTCTTGACAATTTCCAAAGAGTCTAATAATTTACTTGCCTGCCATGCTTGTTACCCTCTAGTTTCTCCCTGTTCTGTTAGTGTAACTGAAGTCTACTTGGAAAAGATCAAGGACTTGTCAAAATGTCAAAGCCCTAATCTTTTCCTTGCAGTCTTCAATTACCGTTAACAGATATGTCCAACCTGTCACCCTCTTTCTTGAAATTTCAAACAAATTCTGAGTCCTGTAAGTTACTCCTTGCCATGCTTGGTACACTCCATTGTAAATGCCTTTCTATTTGCTGTTTTACTGTACATAAATATGCAAATATGATACCCCGTCTAGAACCTTAATCACCGCCGATGAACATCAGCAAAAAAAATTAGCTGTTAAAATAGGCAAAAACCATCATCCTTATTACTAAAGAGAAGGATAAGGAGAAGAGTTTGAATTAGCTAAAACATGAAAGACCAAAGACGATAATAAAGAACCCCTCATCATGTCAATAGCCAAAGAATCATATTTAACAGAAGAGAGATTGTAGTTTCCATAGCAATATGCATATTAATAGCATTCCAAAAATGTGCAAAGGTGGTCAAGTTTTGTTGTATCTGACAAAATTATTTTACTGACCAATATTTACATAAACATCATCATTGACTTTAGCATAAAACTCAGCATCCCATTTATGTGCAGCATGAGCAAAGAACAGTTTAGCCTTCTTCGGGAATTCCTCAGGTGCCTCCACGTGGTTATCCTGAAAAAGAGATGGGTGAGGGCGAAAAAATAGTCAAATTATTGTCCCTTAAACAGTTCTGAATTCCAGAAAGACATCTATACTCAATTCAATGACACATGAGAAACGCACAAGAATGATAAAGTCATTAGATTTCCGATTCTCATTGTCAATGGCCCTGTCGAATTGGTCACCACGGTTTGCACTGCAGTAGAATAGATCATCAAACAGAGGTTATTGAACAATAATATTAGGGAAAATAATAAATATATATATAAAGCCAACTCTATCCCAAAGAAAAAGGAGAGAGAAAAAGAGACCTTCTTCCAAGGACAAATCGTGCAATTATTCCTTTTTCATTCTCCATTTTCTTCAAAGCTGCACCTGCAAAGACAGTATTCTTATGCTGCTAAAACTTCCAAACATGATACTCTTTCACACGAAATTGTTTACCACTTCTAACACAACTAAGCTCAAGAGCTCAAGATCAAAAGGTCTTTAATTTGAAAAAATAAACAACACAATTGAAATTGAGATGTTATTGATTGGCCAGATGCAGTCTAACACTGCATTTTGTTGGCAGATTTATCATAAGCAGCTTACAGTAAACGCACTCTAGCCATCATAAAAAAGTAGCACCCCAAGATCGATTTATACTTTTAATCCTCTTGCAACTTGATTTACAGCACTTCCTTTGGGTTATGTGTGCAATATTGCTCTTCTTATTTATATTTTTAATATTCAGAGGCAACAAATACCTAGTTTCGAATTCTCTTCAGCAAAATGTAAATTATGCAAACTCCCCTGCCATTCATTATAGTTGGTGCACTTATTTTTAAGAACCTAAATTCCATCTAATGTTAGAGTCACAATTCACAACTATCCCGGTTCGCGCATTACTATCTGTACAAAGCCTGCTTACCCAGTTCTCATTTATAGAACAAACAACCCAGGAAAGTATTGGCATAGGCGCTTATGCCAGATTGAAAACAGAGGAAACAAAAAAGGCGACAACAAAAATCTAAATGTACGAGCACACAGAGTGATAAGACAATACCAGTTCCCATCCATGCCTTACGGATTGCGTCTCTATTTTTGTTGCGGCCAAACTTGGTGAGGATTCCAATAACTACCAGAGGTCTCTTTTTAGACTTAGCATCATTATTTTCTGTAGTTTCTGTTGAGTGCTTTGAAGTAAAACCTTCTTGTCTAGCCGCAGCCAATTCCATATCAAGGGCTGATAATTTCTTAAGTTGTTCCCTAACATGTGCAAAAAAGTGGCACGTAAAGTCCCATTCTTCAAAAAAAAATAAAAATAAAAATAACCAAACAAACAAACAAACACAGACACACAATAATAAATCACATGCATATCCCAAATGAAAAATGACTGCCCTACCTGCAGGCTATGATTTTCAATGTATCATCCACTGATATCGCAGATTGACCCTATAACACAGAAGCGACTAGTTAATCAAATTGTTCCAGACGAAGTTGATAAGGCGAGAATTTGGGTATCCAAGTACACTTGATACAAGCACAAAATCGGAAAAATGGTTCACCAATCATAGCATGTAGGACTTTACAGGCAATAATATCTAAAACTATCATAATTTATATTAATTCCAAAAGAGAATGGCATAAGTTTGATTCGGTTTTAAAAAGTTTCAATTTTTACACACAAACACACCTCAAAAGCCAAGAGGAACAAAATTCTGTGCATTTGGGTATCCAAATACACTTGATATGTGCACAAAATCAGGAAATTACTTGATTTAGTCATTATGCTTGGAAATTCCAAACTAATTGGAATAGGGAATGACATTAGTTTGATTCAAAGGGGAAGAAAAAGTCTTTCACTTTCAAACACTAAACACACCTCCAACTCCAATAGGAAGAAGAAAAAAAATGGTAATAAAAAAAATACTCACCTGACCAGTTATTTTATCAAGCTCCTTAATCAAATAAACTCTATTTTGCGCGTCCTGCCATAATCTGCAAAAACACCCCATTTAAAATTAGGGTTTAGAAAACTCACAAAAACAAAGATTAAATTCAATTCAATAACAGAGAAATGAAAATCCAAAATCGGAGCAGCGAAACTCACTGGCCGGCGACATAGATGGAAGCGAAGGTGGCAAACATGGAGAGCAAGAGAGTAGGGACTCGGGATCGAAATGCCATGCCCGAGAGCCTGGCACTCGATCCTCTGCTCTGCATTTTCGTCTTCGGATTGCTTAATTTTCTTCTTCTTCTACTTCTTCTTTATTTCCAAAAGGCGAATCGAATCTTCGGAGAAAAGTTTCTTGGATCTGGTTTCTGATTTGAATGTTTGGGAAGAATGATTGAGAGAGAACGAGATTGGTAGTTGAATTGTTTGTGTTCAAAGAGTGTTTGAGTTTGGATTTCGGTGCTAGTTCTCAGGAAGACAAAAGATACCAACTTGTTCATTTTTAATTTATTTCTTTTTTTTAATATATAATGGATAATGGATGTATAATCCATATTTTTTAGATTTTTTTTCGTGCTTTTTACTAATGAAATTGAAAAGGGAATATTTTAAAGAAATGTGACCTTCACATGTTGTTGTTTCAAAAAATATCAAAATAGAACATGTATTTTTTTGAAAATATTATTTTACTCTCCTAAATATGAATTTTGTGATAAAATTTTTAATTTATCCTTTTCTTAATAAACTCAAAATTATTTTATAAAAAAGTATATACAAATAATGCTAATAAATAAATAAATACAAATATATGTTTTTTTTAATGGATTTTGTATAATTTTTTTTAAATTTTCTATTATAATTCTATAAAAATTTGGGATTCATCAATAAAAAGTTTAAAAGAAAATTTTAAGTCAAAAATACAAATTCAAAGTATCAAAATGATATTTTTAAAAACTATAAAGTACCGTTTTGAATGTTTTCAAACAACAAGATATTAATATTATGTTATTCTAAAAAATAGACTGCCAAAATGATTATATCTCAACTAAAAATAATTTCCATTTGAAGTGCGTAAATGACATGGAAGCTACAAGATATTGACTTTTTGAGGATAAAAAAAAAAAAATCAAATCATGGCCCAAATCTCTTTCCCTCTAGAACGAAAGATAAAATTCTATCTGCTAGGAAATATTATTATTATTATTATTATTATTATTATTATTATTATTATAATACAGTATAATATATTTATTATATATTTACAATCTAAAAGGTTATATCATTTTCTCTAAAAAAAAATAAAACGTAAATAAATATATTTCAAAAGGTTATGTTTTTCTTGTTCTAAAGAAAAGGTATACGAATGCCTTTTAAAAAAAGGTACATGAATGTTCCTATTCTAGCCTCCAAATTGGCTCTTTTTGTCCAACACACACACACACACACAGAGTTTGTAAAATACAGTTTTCTATTTCAGCAAAAAAAAAGATGCAGTTTTTATTTTTAAATAGTTAAATACAGATATGGTGGTTGTTCATTTAAAAATAATAATTAACTAATAATAGCAAAACAAATTCAATTAATAAAAAAAAGGCACGACAGCAACATAAATATATACAGCAAGAACACTCAAATTCTCTGAAAGAAAGGACATCAACTGGAACACGACAATAAGCTCAATAAAAGATGGATTTAAAAAACGACAACAACTTAAAAAAAATAAACAAAGAACCTCAATAAACTCAGCAAGGCGACAACAATTTAAACCCACAGCGACATAGGCATCATAAATTTAGTAAACGACATCATCTATAAAAAACGACGACATTTTGAAAGATGAAAGGACAACAATCTTATCAAACGACATCATAGGAAAAAGGACAACAACCCAACCTAGAAAAACAAAAACAAACTGAATAAACGACATGATCTACAAAATAACACAACAATAATACATAAAATACCAATTGGAAAAATATATGTATACCAGGCACACATGAGGAAGCATCTCTAGTTCTATTTTAGAATTTGTCAATGGTAGCCTCGTAATACTCCATGAACATCACGATCATTTATTAATTGCTCACGGTGTGTATGTGGTTATTACAAAAATAAAACTCGAACAACCACAAAAATGGCAGAATTTGACAAAGGGGTCAAAAAAAATTTAATTGAGGAAATGGCCTCTTTTTTTTTTTTTTTTTTTTTTGCACTAAAAAATACGCTTTTTTGATAAGGTAAGCTGTTTTAGTTTTTTTCAGAAAGATAAAAAAAATGATTGTAGCGAGGTAAAGAACCTCAACAAAATGAAAAAAAAAATAAAGTCGTTTTCGTGTCTAAAAAGCTTATTTTTTGGCGCTAAAAAAAAAAAAGAGGCCATTTGGCCAAAAAGGCTTTTTCTTAAAGCTTTTTATAAAAATCCCTCCACAAAAATACACACTGAGAAACCTATAAAAAACTAGGAGAGTGAGAGAAAAAGACGGGGCTATTTTTTTCTAATTTCACTAACATCAGCATTAACTTGATTATCTAGATATTTATAGTCACATAATTGACCAAGGAGGGGCATATCTAGAAATATCACCCTCGTTGGTTGGCTGAGAATTAGTGTTCTGATTTACTCAATCAATCAAATATCTATAAATATTTCATAATACTTCAAATTGTTTTTTTTTTTCTTTCTAATTTTCATTTCAAATAAAATCCCAATAATGTGGACTATTGGGTCATGCACCAAAATATCGGGACCCAAAAAGTCTAACAACAATAAACCAACCTAAAGTGTAAGCAAGCAGATCAAAATAAGAACCACAACGAGCTCAATAAAACGACAACAACGTAAACCATATTGACATAGAGGATCATAAAGTTTGTAAAGGACATGATCAGGAAACAAAACAAGGAGTGACAGTAATAACCGACAACATATAAAAATGACAACAACCTTTTACAAATGGCGTGAACTCAAGAAACGACATCATCTTTATAACGACAATAATTAAATAAATAAAAATTAACAAAGTTTAGAAAGCGACAGCTTTTGGCAAAAAGACATCATGAGAGAAACGACAACACTCATTGCACGACATTACTTTAAAGAAAAAAATCAAACGACATCAACAAAAGAACGACAAGAACCTCAAGAAACGTGGAAAAAGAGTAATCCACGATCGACATCAGCTTTAAAAAGGACCATAAATTTGTTAAACGACATCATATTGAAAAAAAGAAAAGAAAAAAAAAAAGAACTCGAACTGGCGTTTGGGTTTCAGCGCGAATTTCCAAGGCACCTAACGCTTTTCATTTCCTGCTGTGTATATCAAAACGACGGCATAAAAAAATTGTAATAACCTCAAAGCACTGTGAAAGTTAAAACCTCAATACAAAAACGACAACGTGATAGGCAGCAAACTTAAATTTAGCAAAAAAAAAAAATCCGGGGAAAAAGAAAGTTAACGCACGAGAGCACCGACCTCAATAGAAGACATTCACCGGGGAAAAAACGTTGTTCATGAATAAAACGACATCTTAACAATATACAAAAGTCTTTTGAGGGCTTTTCGGCCCTATTCTCGATTCGTCAAGAGAGCTTCGCTCTACTGTTTTTTTTTTTTCTTCTTAGCCATTCCTTCTTTTTGTTTTTCACATTTTTCATTTTACTTTTTCTTCCTCTTTTTTCTTTTCACTCTTTTTGTTGTTTCTTTTATTGTGCGCTTTTTTTTATTCTTACAATCTTATATCTATTTAATTATTTTCCTTCTTTTGTTTTGTATATAATGTCAATTTTTTTGTTCTAAAATATACCATAATCACTTTTATATACATCTCTCCTTAAATACTTTATTGAATCTAAATTTTATGACTATTAATTAAAAAAAATCTTTCTGAGTACTTTTGTAATCCTAATTACATTAGTGATTTTTTCTAAAACGCCTATTTAAATATTATTTTCCTTATAATTGGTCCACTACAACAATCTTCTTCTTCTTTTTTCCAAAAATGTGTCTTCATTTAAAAGTTTTTTCAATCGATCCTTTTAATTATTATTTTCTAATATATGCATTCTCACTAATTTGTTCTTGTTGGCATAATTTTGATATAAGTTTTTCTCTTACTTTACTTCAATTAACATAATTTCTATAATGTAATTGTTTCATGATGTACATCATTTAGATATTTTCCTTGTATGTCCATATTGATATATATTTTCAGAATTGTCCTTATTTATTTTTCTTATCTAATCCTTATTATTTTAAAAGTAATACTCACAAAGATGCATGTATTAGTGCATATTAATTAGTAACCTTTTCTCATGAAGATCTTTATTATTAGATTATTTAAAAACAGACAGAACCTTTAAAATTACTCCCCACGTGCCATCCACGTGGAATTCAACTAGTCAGAATAAAATTGGCATCCTATTCCATGCATGACATCAGCTGGAAACATAAAATTGCCACGGACCTATTTATAAATGTGAAAATCTAATTCCAATGATATTATGCTAATTTTTGAAAGGAGTAATTACATCATAAATGGTAATATACTTCTAGTACGTGAGGAAAGAAAACTAAAAAAATTATCTATATATATATATATATATATATATATATTAGTCGAATTTCGTAACCAAACTTGAAAGGCTAAAAAATATTTTAGTAATAAAAAAACGCTTTGTATTTGAGAGAAATGAGAACCGTAAAATAGCCTATCCCGTGAGAGAATAGCATGTCCAAAACCTATAACTGTTATTTTGTTTCTAAACGTATGATTAAAATATATTAAGTTTTGCTTCACATTTCTCGTTGTTAATCTTCGACTTCTTTATTCTTCCTCTCCCTCCCTTTAGGATTTCAAAAGGACTTTTGCTTTATGGGATCCGATTCTGTGCACATAAAAAACAACAAAAACCTGAACAAATCATGACAACGCAACCAAGGACAATAGCATAGAAAACGACCATAAATTTTGTTAACCCCATCATCCGGAAACAAAACAAAGCACGGCACTAAAATTTCTCAATAAAAGAAAGACGTCGTGGTCCTCGATGAACAATAATGACATGACAAACGACATTAAAAAATGACAACAAAAACAATGAACGTCAGAATTTTAAAAACGACAATGATCTTCAAAAACTATATAGAATCTACTCCTACAACTTATTTATGGGTGCAAAAAAGATAATCGTTATCATGACATACTGAGAGGAGCAATATACTTCTAGTACATTGAAAAAAAAAATCGTAACGCTAATGTTGAAATTACTCAACACCAACTTTAAATTCCACGAAAGAACAATCAAGAAAAAACAGAAAAAAAAAAAAAAAAAAAAAAAAAACACAGCAATTTTCGAGGTTTAGCCAAAAAGATGCCCATGTCCCGCGAGCTCCCCTTGAGAAGATTGATATGTTCTTCTATTAAATCTTCGAGTAATGCAACTCTCAAGAACAATCTCACCCAATACAGTACAAACTTTCTTGAGAAACCCAGCAAGAAAATCCTCTGAGAAAAATTTCCTTTCTCACTTTCTCTTGTTAGAACAAAATTGTGATGAAAACCATCACCACCCAGGATCATTAATGTCAAATCATCAAGAATATTAATAAGATGCGGAAGCTAACCTGAATCCATTGTTGAATGTGATTCTTGAGTCTTTTGGTTGAGGATCTTCCAAGTCTGGTACGTAAATCCTCCTTTCAAAATACTCTGTGATTTCTCTATAGATGAGGAACAGAAAAATAATGTACGTACCGATTTGGGGACCACAACCCCTTTATATAATTGCCAAACCCTAGCAATTATCATTAATTACCAATTTAGCCCATCATAAAATTAGTAATTACCCTTTTGGTTTCTACACATAGGAGGCCCACACTTAATGATGCATTAAAAACCCAAAGCCCAAATTGATCACTTTTAATTGGACAACCTTATCTAATAGCCTTTAATTC
>CAMOHE010043884.1:0-15542 GCA_946598075.1 Artocarpus hirsutus | reverse complement strand
CTCTCACTTTCCTTAATAACGTATCTTATCATCAAATATACTATAAAACATTTCTGAGATATTCTTTGATTTGTATGAATGAGAGGAAAGCATGCATTATTGGAGAGCAATGGATTTAGGGTTTGGGCTTGAGTAGTCACTTTTTTAAGGAGGTGTCTAGGCGTGGATTGATAATATCTTTCATGTCACAATGGACTCAAAACAAAAAAAAAAAAAAAATGCAGGACCACTTGAAGGGGCAAAAAGAAAAGGGACCAGAATTTTTCTGACTTGTGGCTACGCCGCTTTTCCAAAAAAGTGCTCTCTCTCTCTCTCTCTCTCTTAGTGTTGGTCATAATCAATGACGTTGGAAAGCTACAAGTTCTCCTTGTTTAGGGCATCATGGACGTTTCTGAACTCCAGCCCATCGTTCACAAGCTTTTATCCAGCAACATTTTTATCCATTGCTGGACTTCATTTTTGGTAAAAATAGCGGCTAATTATATGGTATTACTTTTGAAAAAATCATTACTCTTAGAATTAACGCCCTGAAATTAATTAAGTGATATTAGTATGTAAATGGTGAATTAGTGTGCCATAGTGTATTTCTAAACTTAATTTCACTATTTTGAGATATTTTTAAATTAATGTTATTTTTTATTAATTTAATGATTTTTAATTACTCTCAATTACTTTTATTTGTTATTTTCAATTTTGAAACAAAATAATTTGTCAAATGTTAAATATATTTCGTTCTACAAAACTGTGGGCGGCACACGGTTTCTACACAATCAAACCGTCCATTTCTCTCTCTATTTATATCCCCCTCTCTCTCCCTCTTTCACTCACGTCTCTCTCTTTCTTTCCCTCTCTTTCTCTCGTCACTCTCACTCTCTCACTGTCTCTCTCTCTTTCTCTCTCTTCTCTCAATTTTTGATTCAAAAATCACTCCCAAGTTTTGGTATTCAATAGATGGGAAGCTCAGGGACTCCAGTGGACGACCAAAAACATGATTCAAAGCTCAAATCCAAGGTTAGTTTTTAAATTTCAAATTTTAAATTTCAAAAACTTTTTCAATTTTTTAATTTTTCTTGTATTTTGAAATCTAAGATCATTTGAGCTTAGAAAAACTCTAACCTAAGTTAGAGAACTTAAAATAACTAGATTTTAAACTTAGTTTGAAGAAAAAAGGATTTAAATCAAGATTTTTTATTTTTCTCTGTTTTTCATTATTTTTGGATTTGTTCAAAATTTTTGTACAAATCTTGTTTAAAATAGTCCAAAAGTGTTTTATAATGTTTTTCTATCATCCATAAATGTTTTCTATGCCTGAGAACTAAGAAAAACAGGTTGAAATGAAAATTTGGGCTTGGGGAGGCCAAGACCCGTGCTTGAAAAATTCTAGAATTTTTCAGTTTGGTAAACCGGATTCATATGACTGGCAGGTCGAACCTAGAAAAATTTGACCGACCGGACCTAGTTTGTCGGCAGGCCGAACCAGAGTGACCGACAGACTGACCAGGCATAGTAAAAATTTGTCATTTTTCACCCGTTTCTACAGTTTTGAATCCCAAAAGAGATTTTAAACTTTCAATATAATTTTGTGGACTTAAATGGTACACTAGAACATCATGAAGTAGATTAGTAACATAGAATATCTTGAGCTAGATACTAATAGGCTTAGTTTGTACATATAAGGTCGTTCGTGGTTCCGTAGAGCTAACGTGTAGTGGACTGGGGTTATGGTGTGGGACTACGACTATTGAGATAGGACTTCTACCCCTTTCTTAGTAGCCAGGTTTTTAATGACTTTGGCCTTAAAGGATTTTATTTTAAAATGTTTTCAATAAACGAAATAATGTTTTGAATGTTTTCAAAAGGGGGCCTTTTGCCACAATATGATTCCTTTCAAAATGATCTTTTACAAAATGATCTCCTTTAAAGTAATTTCTTTCGAAATGGTTTCTTTTAAAACGAATTTCAAGGAATGATTTAGATAAACTTCTTAAAAATTTTCATTATTTATCAAAGAATGAATGCTCATAATGAATCGAATAATGAATATAATTAAGAATACTCGATAACATGGGATTTAAGTAATAATAAATATACATGAGGGCATGATGTTATATTCAGAGATTGGGTTGTATAGCGTGCGACCTTGGGGCCAGGTCCTAAAACTCAACTGTGCCACTACGGTGGTGATATATATTTATGGTTTGCTTAGAAAAGATAAAAAGGTAATTTTGGACGAACTGTTTTTGATAAGACTTATTTAAATGAATTTATTTATTTATCTAATTATTTAACTCTGTGCTTCTAATCCCTTCTTTGAAAGGTAAATTTCATGTTTAAATTGTTTATTTGTTTTTAAACATAGTCCTATTGAGCCTTTCGCTCACTTTTTACATGTTTTTAAACCTTTTTCCTCTAGATGGAATCTAGTTTAAGACCGATGGAGAGTCCACTGCCCAGATTTGTAAGCAATAAAGGATTCTGAGTAGGTTTGCAGCCGTAGTGATTCAAGGGGGAGATTTTTAAAAATAACCTTTTGAAAAAAAATTTTTTGGTCAATGACCTCTTTTTTTTTTTTAGGCACCAAAAAACAAGCTTTTTGGGCAAGAAAACGGCTCCAGTTTTTTTTTTTTTTTGTTCATCTTGTTTAGGTTCCTTACCTTGCTACCGTTATTTTCTTTATCTTTCTAAAAAAAACTAGGACAGTCTTCCTGTTTAGAAAAACGTGTTTTTTGGTGCAAAAAAAAGAGAGGTCATTTCTCCAATTGAAATTTTTTTGGCCCTTTTCTCAAATTCTTCCAATTCATGGCATATATTATTTAAATTCTATCTCATGTTGGACTATAACTGTAATAATTTATTGTCGATACTATATGTGTGCACATGTTGTGGGCTGGTGGGACCCAACACGTGCCCTTCTTGCCTTCTTTAATGTTTTATTTCATTTTATTTTTATCTTATTTGTAAAATTAGTATAAATGTTTGTTTAAAAAGGATTTTAAATTATCACGTTTTCTATAATTAATTAAATTCTTAAACTTACATTTTTATTCAAATTTCTTCATTAACTTAATCAACATACCACGTCACCTCCCATACTCCGGGATGTGACAGAATCATTCTAGTTTCTAATGATCCCATTCCTAATCGGACTTTAGCCAGCTTCCATTGCCATAACCGTGACGACTGAAGAGATATAATGCAGAAGTAAATAAAACAGATTGTTAGGATTTTTCTGGCTTTGGAAAGACTTATCATCTTTGTTGACATTTCAAAATGTTGAGCTCTTCAAATTAACTGTTTTTTTTTTTTTTAAATAATCTTATACTTCCCCGTATGTATGTATCGTATATATAACAAACACAAGTATAAGTATATATGCACTGTTGGAACCAGAAATATTAGGTCTACAATTACAATTTTTCTGAAAAAATAGAAATACAACGACATATCTCAATTACTGGTGGTGATGACATGATCATGTTTTAAAAATAGTTATATTTTTCTTTATAAAATATGAGTACAATTAAATTTTTTTAAAAAAATATAAGATGAAAACTTTAAAAATTGAGTGAGGGAAAAAATATAAAAGGAAAACTTTAAAAATTGAATGGGACATAAGTCCTCACTCAGCATCGTATGGCTCTGACACTCCATCATAGTGTCATAAATCAAACCATCTATAATAACGTTTTTTTTTTAGAAAAACCATATTAACAGTTGCCTTTTGAAGAATTACCCTCTTTTTCGCTCCTTAACTTCTTGCTGCCTTAAACTTCACAACTTATTCGGCTAATTAAAACAATTTGAAGCATAAATATATTAATTCTTGTTTTTTTCTTTTATTCCACAATGATGATCTAGTTCACGCATTTTCACCTACCTAGTCAAAATAACCTCTTCTTGATCTTTGACCGCTTCTACGATGAAGAATGTAAGGAAATGAAGTTAAATAAATTTTATGAATTTCCCCTTAATTATGTTCCTTTTGTCAACATCTCCTCAAATTTTTAAACTTTACCTCTAGAACTATGATTTTTTTAGATTTACTCTTCAAACTTTGAAATCTCTAGCCTTTTTGATAGAATTGTTGAGTTTTTAATTTGATTTAAGATTAGATATAATATTTATGGGTTAACTTGAATATCTTTTGCTCCAAATGAATTAGTTAGACACTAAACTCTCAAATATTCTGTCCTTGGAGTAGCTACTTAGAAGGAAAGAAAGAGAGATTTGGAGAATGATCGTTAATGTTTTACAGAAATTGATGAATTTATCTGTTAATATGCTTAACAAGTGTTTTCTTGTTTGAGAAAAACTACATTCCAAAGTTTGGGAGGCGGCGTAGGAAATATTATAGTCGAGAGATACAACATCATCTATGTTTCAAACTTCAAGAGCATGTTGACACAAGTGACATCATTTAAGAGAAATCTATAGAATTTATCTTTTCATTTAGTCATTTGGATTATTGTTATTTTTGGTTAATCAATACCATTAACATTTTTTTTCTTTTTTAGAGGTCAAATAAGGCCATTCCCTACTATTAACTTCACTTATATGGTACCAATAACCTATAAGATTGGGTGACAAGAAGTCCATTCTCTCTTAAACAAGGTCTCGAATTCGAGTCTTGTGCATGGAAAAGTAAGTGTTAGGAGAGCTTCTCCTGTATGAGTCCTATCCAGCTCAAATTCATATTTGTCGGGCATACTTCTGCTAGAGTTGAGGGACTTTTCAATGGGTTTTTGCCTCTAAGTAGTGAGTACGAATACCGGATAGTTTTCAAAAAAAAAAAAAAATCACTTATATGGTACTTGAAGTCAGAAATTTAATTATAATAATTTCGGCTTTACAAAAAATTTCTCCTTATTTGTAAGCAAGAAAATAATTTCTCCAATCTTTTTACCTTTTTTTTAATTGACCCCGCTATTAATGGAAATTGCCTCCATCTGTTCAATTGTCAAAAGTAACAAAACAAACCGGCAAAAGTTACTCGTACAAATTCTTAAGCCATAAGATGAAGAATTATTTTGTTTTGTTTTACTGAAACATTTGATCAACTAAATAAATAGCAAAGTCAGTAGCAAAAAAACTAAATAGATAACAAAGTAATCTATCAAGAATTATTGTGTCAAGTAATTATGTGGTTAAAGTCAAACTGCAAATTGAGAAAAAAATTTGAAAGGGCAAAATCTGCTAGGAGAAACTAGCAAACTTAATTATGGAAGGGAAATGCAAAAATGGGATTAAGCAAAATCAACCGCTATTTCGTGATGAAAGATTTGCCATACAATCTTCTACCAGAAGAATAAAAAATAAAATAAAAAAGAATTTCCCAACCCCTTATTTTGTGTGACTTTTTGGGGTTCTCCAACCAATTTCCGTATTTCTTTTTATTTTTTCACCCCTGATTTTCTCGAGAAACTGACACATTGCAAAATAAAAGAAAAGGAAAAAGAAAAAGAAGGAAAGCAAAAAGGAGAAAGAACATATACATTTGGCAGAAAATATAGACAGAAAGAAGGGGAGTTTCAAAAGCAAAGTGTCAAAAAGGAAAATAAACGCTAAACAGTGGGCATTTTCCTTTCTTTCTTTTCACCTCTTCTTTTTCTTTTTCTTTCGGGAACAAATTACAGTAGGTCCTGCTTGTGGTGCACTATCCTTAGTCTCTACTTTGGGCCATCTACCTCGACGGGCCAGAAACACAGAGTTGTATATTGGCAGCATGCACATGGTTGTATGGGTGACAAGGGGTAAGGTTGGAAAATTTTCTTTTCTCCCTTTGCCTTTGGCTCCGATCGCTCAATTCTTCATCCGCTTCACGCCAAGTTCTTATGATCCACCTCCGATGACACGGATTTATGGTGAATTCGAAATTAAAAAAAAGAAAGACAAATACCAAATCAATTAAAATTTGATCCTATTTTTAACGGTTTTTCTACTATTATTTTTAACCCTTAATTAATGCCCAGAAGAAACCAAAATTAAATTCCGAGTAAAAGAGGTGGCATTAGAAATTCTGCAGTGAGCATAAAAGGATTTGGATTGATGGCTGCCTGTTTTAGGGCTGGTAATCGTGTAGTGGAAATTGAGGCGTAATTGATGGAAGACTTTGATAACTGAACTGTGATGCAAGACTCATGGGGAGTTTGATAAGGTGTTTAAAACTGTTTTTATGGTATTATTAGTTATTTTTTTTATTGTTATTGTAATATATAAAAATTTGATACTATTTATAACTGAAAAAGTGGTCTAAACACCATACACCCTGACCCTCTTTGATGACTGAAGTTGCACATGGTTTTAGAAAGAGATATGACAGAAAAAAAGAGAATCTTGTGGAGTTGGTTGCCTTCAACATTTTGAAATTACTAGTGAAGAGAAACCCAACAAGTAGACCTTTTTTGAAAACAAAAAATGGATAATTTCCCTTAAAAAAAAGGATCATTTGAAAAAAAGAAAGAAAGAAAAGAGAAGAAACATAGTGAGAAATGAGAATGAACTTGAGTTGTTGATTTTAGGGTCTTTTATGGGGTTTATTTCTTCCTCTTTTTAGTAATTTTCTCTTTTTTTTTTAATGATGCTTTTTTGGCGTGTTTGCGTAATGTTCTTTTTAGGGAATTCAGTAATGTTTTTTAGTTTTTGTTTTTAAAAAAAACTTCCACTTGTTTAAAAAAAAAAAGAAAATTGGGAATCACAAGAAACACAGTTCCTTGTCCAAAATGTCCACTGCAACAAATCTCCAGTAAACTTTAGAGCTTTTTTTTACCCCTAAAAAATGTAAACATGAATAAAAGAACGTAAACAAACCAGCACAGATTTGCACTTTTTTTTTTGGTTTGTATTTAACAAAAGAACCTTATTAATACCAAAAAAAAAGGGAACATTATTAATCTAACCAAATGACAAAAGTAACCTTAGCATGTCCATATAATACTGCTGCAATTATATATAAAGGGAAAATATTAGGTGGAACGTATACCATCAACCCTTTAAATATGAGCCGTTCATCTGTGTTTTTAAATTCCGCGCAACCCTTGGATGGAGCACTAGAAGAGGTACCCATTATGGATTTTCCCTTTTCTTTTTCTCTCACTTTCTTTTTTCTATTTTCTGCTTCTCGGCCATAAGACTCCCACCACCATTTTTTCATTTTTCTCGTTTTATATTTTCTTTCTCTCTCATTCGCAATGGAAAAAAAAGAAAAGAAAAGAAAAGAAATTAGAGTAAAATAAAATAAAATTTGATCGCTCTCTGGTGAAAAAAACTTCTCTCTTCTGCAACTGATAATCAGATCGTAGTTTCCTAGATTTTCCCACCTTTTCCCGTACTTTCTCGCCCAGATTCTTGCTTCGAGTTCAGTGACACAGTGACTCAGCCGACTCGTCGTCGGCACGGGGATAATCGGACTCAGTTGGACTCTCTTACAGTGTCCCCACTCGCAATTTCTCTCTTCAGCGACCTCAAAACCTCTATAACGCGTCCTTCGCTGAGTTCCGACTTCTCAGTCTCGTCTTCAGCTTAGCCGTACTCGCTTCACTCGGCGATTCGGTTCGGACTTGGTGTTGGCTTGTCGCACTGTTTGCGAAGTTTCGAAGCTCTAGCTCAGAGAATTCGAGTAGGACAGAGTGGCTATGGTGGTGGATTCGAGCGTCGGTGGCGATTGGTGACTGTTTGGATGCGTGAATTTGGGGTTTGAGTTGGAGTGCGAGCAAGCGACTGGTGAATGGCAGGGTTTGGCCTTGAGCATGTCGCTTTCCCAAATTGGAGTTTAGATTTGGGGTTTCTTCTGCAGAGAACGCGCTTTTCCGCGTAATGTCAAGCATAGATAGGATGGCTTCGGATCTCAGTAGGACTGGCCATGTCGAGAGGGACATCGAACAGGTACTTCTCGAATTCCTTCCGATTCTTCGTGGCTGTAATTTGTTCTTTCTGTTCTTCAATTGTTTAGATGCAAATGTCTGTATAATTTGGCATGCTAGAGTGTGAAAATTGCTTAAATCAGTTGAAGAGATATTACAAACCTCAAATGGAATTGGCATTTTGTTGAAGTTGGTGTAAGTTCTGTCCATTTCGGTGATATCGATTGCTCATTCTGTTGCTGGTGTCGGCGCAATGACTGAAGAATTAGTTTATAGTTTGGTCGTTTGATTGTAGATTAAGCGATTTCAACAGACTGAATATACTTGTTGCCAATAACATTGATTTTGTTTATGTAAGCTCTGAAGGACGGCTGACTTGTCCTTTGTGCTGATTCTATTCCTTTATTATCTGGAAAATTTATCTTTCCAAAGAATGACATCGTTGGGGACTTCGATATTTACGAGATTGTATAGCAGCGTCACCTTACTTGGAGTTTACCTCTTGAGAAATGCTTTCCCATTGTGCGCTATTGCACACCTTCACGAGTAGGAATGAAGGGAAATAGTTCTATAATACAGCTAGACAAGATACTTAGTTGGCTTGAGGAATGAAATGATCTCCTGCTATAATTAGTGCACATCTTCACCTCAAGTGGGAGTGAACGTCTAAATTACCAATCAAGAAAGGAATTTATTTCATTATATCCGCTAGGATTAAGAAAGGATTCATTCTATAATGCATGCTGGGCAAGATACTTACATTGACCTGACAATATGTGACTGGTTGGAAATGTGAAGCTCATTGTCAGCTTACTTAAGGGGTCTTACTATTTCTTACATAAAACTCTTGTCCTGGTAATATGCCTAGTGCTCTTTGATCTGCTCTTGTTCAGTACTCTCCCAAATGTATTTGTAACCTTTTGGGGTCTTAGTTCAAATAACATGCGAATAAGTTTCAGCATTCATTTGCTATGTCAGTGCTCTTATGTTTGCTTCTAGTTTATTCTCTACCTGAAAATGTTAATTATGCATAATTAATGTTTGTGATTGTTCTTTACTTCAGGCCATTACGGCTTTGAAGAAAGGGGGATGCTTGCTCAAGTATGGAAGAAGGGGGAAGCCCAAATTCTGCCCCTTCCGACTTTCTAATGTAAGTTTGTTCCTGAATTTCCTAAAATTGGACTGCCATAATTTTTTTTAAGAAAAAAAAGGAAAGAGAAAAAGACTAAACTGCATTAGCATGAGTCGAGCCATAGAAGAACCAAAATGCACATAATTTGAGAAGTTAACAAATTGCATCTGGACTTCGAGAATCATTATCAGGCAGTTTCCTCTGCAACTGTTTATATCATTATTTTTGTGTGTATATATTTTTTTAATGCATAAAGTGTGTAATAATGAAAAGCAAAGAAAGGTTATTAATTTATCTTGAAATTTATCTTTATTTCAATGCAGTAAATCTTCGCATTTACTTGTGTATATTTTATTTATTTATTTGGAATTGTTGATTGTCTTGTTGCTTTCAGGATGAGTCTGTTTTAATATGGATCTCCGGGAAAGAGGAAAAACACCTCAAACTGAGCCACGTTTCCAGAATCATATCTGGGCAACGCACTGTAAGTATCTTTCTTGGGAGATAACCTCATATATATGTATGCTTTTAATCGTTACATTGTTGGCTATTTTGTGGTCCAGAATACTTCATTGTTTGTTTACTTTTCTGTATGATTTTTCCTCTGGTTCTAGAGTGATAGTTATATTAACTTTTAGTTCGTTGAAGCGGTTGCAGGACCTCTTCGTTATTATTTACAGTCTTTAGACCTTCAAAACTACTGCAAAATTGCTGTTATTGTTAGATGGATGATATTTTTCAAGTTTTCCTGATCTAATATTTTTCCAGGACTCAGTTGGACTCTTCCTTTATTTTCTTTTGCTGTTTTTTATTTCCAGTGCACTGAAACCATTGATTAGGAAGGCAGGATTCTATAGTTGAATTCCTGAAGCGTACCATGCTCTGTGCTACTTTATTGAATATTTTTTTTCTGATCTCAATATTTGAATTTAATATTTGCCATAATAGCATCACTATAGCATCACTGACCTGAGTGATCGAATGGAGTTTGGGTCGCAACGGGAGGATATTACTGCCGACGTGTGGCTTGCAACTAATTACTTTGTTACAAGGAAAACTTACATTGACAATCCCCAACTTAGTCAAAATTATGGTGACACCCCCTTAACCTGAACTTGATTGCAAGGGCAGTGGGGGTCTGTGTTTAGAATTCCTAAAAAGCGAAAGTCAACCTTTTTGTTCTCTCTTAAAACTCTCGCCTATGTTTGATTAGTTCTAAAAGAAATACACGTGACTATGGAAGACTAGCTTAACGCTAATATTAATTTAGACAAAGGTTGTCTATTGTGTGCTTATATATTAAGGATTTTTAACAATCATGTTACACCATGATGGTAGTCGTAACGCCATATCCAGTTACCATATGTCTAATGGGAATGGTGGGAATGGAATAGAGATGCTTATTCCCAATAATGTTTTTTATTGCTTATGACTCCTGAGCTCTTGGGTTGGTGATCAATCAGTCCTCTCTGAATGCTTACTAATCATCTCAATCATCGAATCAAAGACCACATTTTCACTTGCCCGTGTCCAGTAAAAGTAATTGAAACTAATTATTATTCACCAAATTAGGCCTTGAGAGGAAGAAATTTATTTATTATTTCTTTTTCCCGTAGGAGTATTATTGATAAGAACTCCAGCTTCGAGAGTGATATATTCTCGGACATTTATCCTTCTATCGAACACCAACCGTATTTGGAGGATATAGGGAGTTTTACAGAAAGAATATCAAAGTAAGCTATGATGCGTGCGAAAGGGTTTGGTGGGGATGGGTCTTGCAAAGGCAGGCGTGGAGGAGTTAGGTTTTCTCGGGAACAAGCTTCGCAGGGCCAGGTCACATAGGGGTGTGGCGGTTTGGGGCTGGGTCTTATTAAAATTTCTAGGATCTAGCTACTAGGGTTTTTTCATCATTTTAGTCAAAAATTTAATAGTTGGTCAAAAAGGATCTCTATAATTACATTCAGTCAAGGGGATGCCATTTTAATTTTGACATATATTAGGGAGTGCTGGTATGATTTTTCCTTGCTTAGTCTTGGTGCTTTTTTTTTTTTTTGGGTGGGGGGTGGTTGGGGTTTATTTATATGCACACTGAAAGGGAATGAAATATGAGTTGAAATTGTATTTTTAAGTTGGAGGAGTAACTGCTTATGATGATTAAGATGGATAATTCTTTGACACAATGCTACACTAAATCTGAAGTCAATAAGATGGTTGGTTTGGAATTTTCCCTAACTGTCTTTAACTCGTTCTGAAACGGGTCATGTTTGGGAGCAATTGTTTTTCTCTGGAATGATGCTATTTTTGTGGTCACTTATTTATGCTGTGTTTTATCATTGTTGGGTTTGTTTGAGTGTTATTCTGTCACAAATTCATGTCTCCCCTTGTTTGTGATAACCTCACATTGATTCAGAAAAGTTTCTGTTGTGCACACTTGCACAGTTCTAATTAAATATGAATTTATAATTTCCAGCCAATCTTTCAAAGGTATCCACGGCCAGAGAAGGAGTATCAATCATTCTCTCTAATCTATAATGATAGATCACTGGACTTGGTGAGAATTGCTACGATGCATTTTCATATTTTATTGTTTTTTCAGCCTCCTATATGCCTCTCTCGAGGTTATATTTGAACGGTTTTAGATTTTCCACCTTAGCATTTACTGAATTCTTTTGCTATCGTTCCTCTCCAGATTTGCAAAGATAAAGATGAAGCTGAGGTATGGTTTAGTGGTCTAAAAGCTTTGATATCCCGCAGTCACCATAGGAAATGGAGAACAGAGTCTAGGAGTGATGGAATTCCTTCTGAGGCAAATAGTCCTCGAACATACACGAGGAGGAGTTCTCCATTGCATTCCCCATTTGGTAGTAATGATAGCTTACAAAAGGTGTGAACTAATATTTCTGTACTTTCTATCTTTGATCTGCTTGAGTTTCTTCAGAAGTTAATAGGGCTTTGTTTCATCCATCTTCTTAGTGGTCCTCGCTTGGCTGTGTTTATTTTGATCTTTAATGCAATATCTTTTAGCATAAAGAAAAAAGAAAGGATTGTAATTATCAATCGTTTCCCTCTAATCCAGGATGGTTCAGATCACCTTCGCCTTCATAGTCCATATGAAAGTCCTCCAAAAAATGGTCTGGATAAGGCATTATCAGATGTGATACTATATGCTGTTCCCCCCAAGGGTTTCTTTCCCTCGGATTCTGCCAGTGCTTCTGTCCATTCTTTGTCATCTGGAGGCTCAGATAGTGTGCATGGTCACATGAAAGCAACGCCAATGGATGCTTTTAGAGTGAGTTTATCAAGTGCTGTTAGCTCATCAAGCCAAGGTTCTGGTCATGATGATGGTGATGCCTTGGGAGATGTTTTCATTTGGGGGGAAGGCACGGGAGATGGTGTTCTCGGTAGTGGACCACACAGGGTTGGAAGTTCTTTTCGTGGAAAGATAGATTCTTTGTTGCCTAAGCGCTTGGAATCTGCTGTAGTGCTTGATGTACAAAATGTCTCATGTGGTGGACGACATGCAGCTTTAGTAACAAAGCAAGGAGAGATTTTCTCCTGGGGGGAGGAATCTGGAGGCAGGCTTGGCCATGGTGTAGATTCTGACGTTTTGCAACCAAAACTCATTGATGCGTTAAGTACCACGAACATTGAGTTTGTAGCTTGTGGTGAGTACCATACATGTGCAGTAACCCTTTCTGGTGAGCTGTACACGTGGGGTGATGGTACATACAATTTTGGTCTTCTTGGACATGGAAATGAAGTGAGCCACTGGATGCCAAAAAGAGTAAATGGTCCCTTGGAAGGCATACATGTCTCATATATCTCTTGTGGACCCTGGCACACTGCTGTTGTAACATCCGCTGGACAATTATTTACATTTGGTGATGGAACATTTGGTGTGTTGGGCCATCGAGATAGGACAAGTGTTTCTATGCCCAGGGAAGTGGAATCCCTGAAGGGTCTACGTACTGTACGAGCAGCTTGTGGTGTTTGGCATACAGCTGCAGTTGTAGAAGTCATGGTTGGGAACTCAAGTTCCAGCAACTGTTCTTCAGGAAAGCTGTTTACTTGGGGAGACGGTGACAAAGGCCGACTTGGACATGGTGACAAGGAAGCAAGGCTTGTGCCTACCTGTGTTGCTGCTTTGGTTGAACCAAATTTCTGTCAAGTTGTCTGTGGACATAGTCTAACAGTTGCACTTACAACCTCAGGCCAAGTCTACACGATGGGCAGTCCAGTTTATGGTCAGTTGGGAAATCCTCAAGCCGATGGAAAACTTCCAACCCGTGTTGAGGGAAAACTCTCTAAGAGTTTCGTGGAGGAAATAGCTTGTGGTGCCTATCATGTTGCGGTTTTGACCTCAAGAACCGAAGTTTACACTTGGGGAAAGGGTGCAAATGGTCGGTTAGGTCATGGGGACACAGATGACCGAAATTCTCCAACCTTGGTTGATGCTTTGAAAGACAAACAAGTTAAAAGCATTGCATGTGGTACAAATTTTACTGCAGCTATCTGCCTCCATAAGTGGGTATCAGGAATTGATCAATCTATGTGTTCTGGTTGCCGTCTGCCATTTAATTTTAAAAGAAAACGCCACAACTGTTATAATTGTGGATTTGTTTTCTGTCATTCATGCAGCAGTAAGAAGTCCCTTAAGGCTTCCATGGCACCAAACCCCAACAAGCCCTATCGTGTTTGTGATAATTGTTTTAACAAACTCAGAAAAGCTATTGAAACTGACTCGTCATCTCATTCTGTGAGCAGAAGAGGAAGTATCATTCAGGGGTCAAATGAATTTATTGATAAAGATGAAAAGTTGGATTCAAGATCTCAGGCACAACTTGCAAGGTTTTCTTCAATGGAATCCTTGCAGCCAGTGGAAACCCGATCTTCAAAGAAAAACAAGAAACTTGAATTTAATAGCAGTCGAGTCTCTCCCATTCCAAATGGAGGTTCGCAGTGGGGGGCTGTTAAATCATTCAATCCAGGTTTCGGGTCTTCCAAGAAATTTTTTTCAGCTTCTGTTCCTGGATCTAGAATTGTTTCTCGAGCAACATCTCCAATTTCAAGGCGGCCCAGCCCACCTCGTGCTACAACGCCAACCCCAACTCTTGAAGGACTCACATCACCAAAAATTGGTGTAGATTATACGAAAAGGACAAATGATAGCCTGAGCCAGGAAGTAATCAAGCTAAGAGCACAGGTAGCACTTGCTGTACCGCTACATGCTTAGCTTTACAGCTTCACTTTCTTTTGAAAGTTTGCACATTTGCTTTACATTGAGTTGAATGCTCATATTTTAAGTGGTAAATGACCGTGTTGATCCATAGATTGAAAATTAATGAACTCTGAATTTTACTTGAGTTCTTTTTCACCTGAGGATTAACTTCAATAAAACATTTAGAGGTTTGAGCAGCTATGATACCTTATTCACATTCTGAAAAATATGTTTGGTTTTATTGCAACCACCTTTCCAGCTTAATGAGGATTAGCGTTCCAACATGAAACATTAAGAGTATTTCATACTGCTTCTCCTTTAAGAATCAGATGTTTGGTAACATAGGGTTTGAAAGTTTAAAGTTTGCTTATGTTTGTTGTGACATATTTCAAAGGGAAAACAAAGTTTATTTATTCTGAAATATACTAGCCCTTGGAAAAACAATCAACAATTCTAAACTTTAATTTAAGGTGTCTTTTGTACCAACTGTTCAACATACTGTCAGCATCTTTTTCACTTTTATTTAAGATCACTCTGTAATATTTCAATATGCAGATTTCCTTTTCTATTTGATTGGAAATGTCATTTGATAGTTAGAGATATCAAAGGGACCTCATTTATTCTTTCATGTGTCAACTTGTTCAGTCAGCTTTCTCAGTTTATCTTGTTCTTCTTTACGCCTGACTATTCCTTCTCGTAGGTGGAAAATCTTGCACGGAAAGCACAACTTCAAGAAGTTGAGCTGGAAAGAACAACTAAACAGCTGAAGGAAGCATTGGCAATTGCTGGTGAAGAGACTACAAAGTGCAAGGCAGCAAAGGAAGTGATTAAGTCACTTACTGCCCAAGTAAGATGGATGTCATGTGTATCACTACCCTAATAGATCCGTGGGTTTTTTCTTTTTATGTGAGCACGAGTTTTTTTGATCTTTTCTGCATAGACACTTAAATGCTCTTCTCTCATTTGCATATGCATTGAGTGCATTGTTAACTAACATATATGGAGCTTTCAAAAGTTTATATAAATAAGTTATTACATATCTGAATTTAAACGTCCTTTTGTAATACAGAAAAGCTGTAGAGATCCTTGATCTCCCAGCTTCAGAAGACACAGCAGTTAAGCGTCACCCACCTGTGGGGCCTAGGGGTGAACAGCGGGCGGTTTAACGGTTTTTGGGCGGATGCGGTGCGGTTTTTTGGGATGGCAGGTTGGCGATTAATCAACCCACAAACCGCCCACCACATGGCGGGTGGTTTTGGGTGGTTGCGGGCGGGTTGAGGCGGTTTAAACCTATGTTATTGCCTAATGTAATTTTTTGGACCCTTTTTTTTTT